>JAZAYU010001072.1:0-93590 GCA_038501625.1 Corbicula japonica | reverse complement strand
TGTGTAAAGAAAATTGTTATTTACATAATAAGTGGCCAAATCTGATTTACTTATCGTTTCTGATCAAAAGTTGTGTTTCGAAAAATGCTTGATTAAGTAGCTAAGGTCATTTGGAATAAAACACTACATCTTTGTGAAATGAAAGGATAACGTTTTGCATTATAGCCCTTACATTTGTCTTAATTTTTTGCCACTACCTTTATCTGCACCCTAAAGATTCCCGGGGAGCGTCCAAGCAAATGTGATATACTGGTAAGTCCTTACCTTTCCCGAAATTGTACAGCTTCTACAACATGGTCTACGAATCTGCAAGAATGTCATGTGCTTACGCGAATTTCAAATAAAAAAAATATGGGAATGTGGGCATAGTAGCATGTGTGGTTATTTTAGCTTACCACTTGGTGTGCTATTGCAACTAGTATTTGCCTGGCAACTGTCTTTCGTTTTATGTCAGAAATTTTCGTTAAACAAAATCTTTTCTGAAATTAACTTGATGGAGTTTAACCATATTTGGTCTGAAGTGTCCTGTCCTTGACCTCTTCAAAAGTTGTTCAGATAAAGAACCTGTGATCAGTCATTCCTCAGCCATTGGGAATTTACAGCAACATCTTAAATAATATCCTTCACAAAACCACTTATTAGTGTTCAAAAAATCCTATGTTGACTTGATGTTACAATGGTATGCATATGGAGATGAACATGGAACCTTCAATGCTATCCTTGGAGACCCAGTGGTGATTCCGCTCGCTACATCAACCCCTGGGACAATTAGCTACAAAAGCTTTGAATCTGACGCCGGAAAATCGATACGAAGCGTGATAGCGTGCGGTCCAATCAGATTACCGCTCTCATGTACGGATCATTTTCATTGGTGATCTCGCTCATCCGAAAATTAGGATGAAACCAATGAAATGATAGTATTCGTTAAGCGGTAAATCGGATGAAATTCAACTAATTGTCCCAGGGGTTGATGTACATTTGTATTTTCAGATTAATACCATTTCATAGTCCCCAGATAAAATAATGCGTTTGCCCTAAACAAGAAAGCAATAGGCATAACGAAACAAAATAGAATTTTTAAGGGAATCTGAGAATATAAATCCTGCGTATCTTAGACAACGCCAAACTCAAAATTTAAAAAGCAGGATATCCTATGAAGGGGGGGGGGATTATACAATATCTCAAATCTATTGAATATTGAAACAACCCATCTATAAACTGGCCGAAATATTAAAACAAAATTAATTTTAGAACTATTAATAACATAGTACATGAGAATAGTGCTAAACGATCTTCAAAGAGATAACAGCACTGATTGAATGTACAGGGAGACTATTCACAGGCGCCACATGGTACAAAAATCTTATTGTGATTTTGAAATATATGAAAAAATGATATTGCTCCTTTTTGGGAGCAAACAATAAATTTATAATTTTTGGAAACGTATTAAAAAGCAGTGAGGCGAAGAAAATGTGCTGTGCACTAGAATCATAGTTCTGGTCAAGGTCACTATTTCTATAAATAGTTATTATTTTTTCTTTAAGTTAATTGTAACAAGAGAATGGTTTGATATATCCTAACCAAACTCGGTACGTAGTTAGCTTACTTGTAATTTTACTTTAATCAAGGTCTGTCTCATTGTTGCCCAACAAAATAATTGCTGGTTTGGACAATAACTTGATTTTTTTAACAATTATCACTTGCATTCCCATTACTGCCCATGAACAGCTCAATCAAACCGAGCCTGCAGTACTTTCATATTTGTCGTGTTCGGTGGCTTTCTAAGTTTCCTTTTCATCTATTTTAACTTGTGTATAGGTAGCCTGTGTTGAAATCAATTATTTGTTTGCATATTGGACTATCAATGGAATTAAAAAGACCTTATGAATATCCTTTCTCAGTGACTATAACTTAATTAAGGTCATATATGTTTCCATTGATCCAGTTTATTCCATTTGATAAGCGTATGTTTTTACAGCTTTCGGCGAGCATTTATCAGTTCTTATCAGCTATTGTGCAGTCTTGCTGTGAATAAAAAGGTGAAATATGCATATCAGGAATCGTGACATTCAAAAAAAACAACAGCCTCCCCACACAGTCAAGAAGAGAGGGGGAGAGAGCATGGTTAATAAAATAATTGGATTCAAGATGCTGTTATTTTGTTCGAAATGACTTGCATCAGATTTATAAATAGTTTTTGTTTTTCTTTAGTCACTGTGGTGTTCAGCAGCAACAACACCAAGCAGAGAAGCTAAGGCATTGAACAAGCTTGCGACAGATTGTATTAAAAGAAAAATCAAGACTTCAGAAGTAAAAAATATTATTGAGGTTTGTATATTTATTTTTCCTTTAAGTTGCAGAGAAATTTTGTTCAGGTGCAGTTTAAAATCACTATTGCAACAAGGTATTTCACAGCCAGTTTTTAATGGAGTTTAAATTTATAAACTTAAGATGATCAAAGGCAATGTTATTTTCTCCCAGGTATTCGTAAAAACCATCTGTAAATTTAAAAAGAAAGGTTACCAACATGATATTTTACAGCGCTCTGCAGGCCTGGTGTTTAACCCATCTACAGTTGATCATTATGCTTACCTCTTTGGTTGCACGACGGTGGCAGGTGTTTAAGAGTTAATGAAGGTTTATGGACAAATCTTTTCTTAAAAGAATCTAGATGCTCGATTTGTTTCTTTAACCCTGTCATCGTGATCTTGCTGATTTTACTCCAGGTGCTCTGGTCTCGGTAAGATCATTGAGTACCCGCACTTTGGCTTTGCAATGCTATTAGCTTCTTATGTTTTATATGTGTGTATGCTTTTGCATGCAACATTGTTGAGCCAATAGGTGAGTTGGAATTATTTCACCAAGATAACTTGTACTTGTTTTGTGATACGAGAACCTGTTGGGGCAAGTGTGAGGTTGGTGCACCCTAGAACCTGGTTTAAACTCCCAGTGGCAATTTGTTTTGCCACTGACCGTTCCAAGGCGGTATCCACAAAGGTTCTCTTCTTCGTTAATTGTTTGTGATGTCCTATTTGAATTGACATGCTTATATAAAAATGTTCTCTCTATATCTTCTTCTCTTCTTTTTCGCTGCGTGGGGAGGCTGTGTTTTTTTAGTGTGGCGATTCCTGATATGCATTTTTATATTGCCTTTTTGATTTATCTTTGGAAATATATAAAAGATATATATGCATGACTTATAATTCAGATTTGTTAAATATTATTTTTGAAATGGTTAAGAAAGGGCAAAAATATATGTATTGCTCTAAGACTAGTTTCTAGTACAGTAGTGGGCTTAAAGATCAGCAAACAATACAAACATGCTGCTCGTGTATTTTCATATAAGATTAATTCATATGATTATTTGTGTTCATTATTCCATCAGGATCAACTTCCGAATGGTATTGGCGTAAAATGGAAAAGAAAATCAGATGACAAATGTGAAATGTGTATCGTTAACACTGCAGGTAGTATTTTAATGAAATTGATTTATTTTGTGTGCTGCATCACTTTGTGAAGGAATACCTTGTATCTTTGTGTGCTATTGCATGCAGACTTCCCGAAAGTTGTAAAAAAGTGTCAGACATGTGGTCAGACAAGATGTGAAAATATGTCTGACCGAAACAAATTTTGTCTGACTAAAACATTTAACACATTAAATAAGCAAAACACAGTATTAAGGGTGTTCTCTTCAGTGGTACGAATCGTCATTATGACGAAAACGTAAAATATTTCATTCAGATATCCTCACTCATTTCCCTCGGAACAGTCTCGAATCAAAACAGCGAGTAAAATTGTAATTTAGCGAGTAAAATTGGAATATGCAGATCAAATTTTTGCCGGACACTCGGTCCTACAACATTGGAAATCACATCAGACCAGTCCAAATTTTACCGGACAGGTCCGACGGTCCAGCAACTTTCAGGAAGTCTGTTTGCATGCAACATTGTCAAGTTGATGGATCATTAACGAGGATAACTTTTACTGATTTTGTTCATAAAGAGAGCCTGTTTTGTTTTGAATGTCTACATTCATGAATAAACAGCAATCAGATGTCAGATTGCTCCAATGCTGTTTGGCTTAATGAGATGCCTACAGGAATCTAGATTTGTCCTTGTCCGTCTATTCATCCTTCTGTCCATCCGTCGAAATTTGTGTCGCGCGTTACTCAAAAAGTATAAGAGCCACAATCATGAAACTTAACACATGTTGACATCATGTGTAGTTGTGCACCTGGGCTTTTGTTTCTGACCACGCCCATTAAGACCACAGTTATAGCCCCTTATGCATTTCAATAGAATCTTGTGTCGTATGTTAGTCCAATGTTAGTCGTATGTTATTCATGGTGATGAAACTTTACAGGCATGCTGACCATCGTGTGTAGTTGTGCGCCTGGGGTTTTGTTTCCGTCCACATCCATTAAAACCTGATTTATGGCCCCTTATCTATTTTAGTAAAAAATTTTACTATGTAATGATTTGTTGTGCTTAACTGAAAACGTATGAGAGCGATAATCACGAAACTTGACTGGTATATTGACCATTATTTGTATTTGTGCACCTGTGGTTTTGTTTTTGGCCATTCACATTTAAACCAGAGTTATAGCCCCTTATGAATTTCAATTTAATGTGTTCAGCATGTAATCTTGTGTAGCATGCAAAACAAATAGTATGAGAGCCACAGTCATGAAACTTTACAGGTGTGTTAACCATTAAGTGAAGTTGTTCATTTGGGGTTTTGTTTCTGGCCAGGTCCATTTTAACCAAAGTTATGACCCCATATGTATTTCAGTACAGTTCAAATTTAATATTGTGTTGCATGTAATTCCTAATCTATATTTGCTAAAATCATTAAGCTTTATTACTTTTGTTGACTATCATGTGTATCATAGAAGTATGTTAGTGTGAGGTAACTCTTTTTGTATTATCTGTAAAGTTTACTGCGACTTCAATATTGGCTTTTTTGACAATAACATCTTAAAGTTGGGTCATCCGTGTCCTATGGACACATCTCTAGTTAACTGCTAGTTAATGCTTTCATACTGGGTTCGTCAGTTTTTCAGTATTTCTTAATGCGCCAGTAGTTTGCAAGGTTCCTTACATACCTACTAATTTTCCACTGTGTAACTATTATTTATTTTCAGCCAAATTATCAACAAAAATACTTCAGCATGATCAAAACTGTACCTTGCCGATATCTGTTTGCGTCGCATGTATACGGAATTCATATTTGAACCCAATCACTTGTCATACATGTGGTGAAAAACTAGTACCTACAATAGGTAAGTCAACATACTTTTCACAGAATTGGTTTTTAGGCAAAACAATCCTTTCATTTGTATAATTATATCATGAGAAGTGGGTTTTTAGAATTTTTTTGTTACTCCTTCATTCTAGATGTTAATATTGTGGTGTGCCAGATTTCAATCCGATACATGTATCTTATTGATTGTGCGTTGGAGTTTTGTTGCATAACATATGCATATCTGATACAGTACTGAAAATTATGAAATTGACAATTTTCCGATACCGATCCGGTCCGCTTCCGATCCTCATGTCATCTATAACCGATCCGATTCCATTCCCATTGCGGTCCTATTCCAATTTGATTGCACTCTAATTTTTTCACTTCAGACAATGCGCTCAAAACTATCTTTACGCTCAAACCGATTCTTCCGATTCCGGTCTTTTCGCTCCCGCTTTTCATTGGCCATTACTTATAACGCATCTCGCACTGAAATCATTAGTGAAAAATAGTTTCTCTTTTATTTTCAGACAGCGTTCATGGTTTATATTTCATACTGAACTTAATAAAGTTTTACATTCAAAAAATAATTAGCATTAAATACATTTCGGTTGTGAATCTCCTTACTAAATAAAAATAACACATTAATTCCATAATAAAGCACGAGTGAATGTAAATATTCCTTATTTCTTCCCGTGTGTAAGAAAAATATTTTCGCTAAAAAAGCACTTTATACAAAAAGGTTCCGAACTTAATTTCAATAATATCATGTGTGTGAATGACAAACACGCCATTAACTATAATTATATGTTTTCAGTTTTATTTACAAAATTATAGTTAAATTAGTTGTTTATTACTAGTGTTTGATAGCAGAAAGCTCAATTAAATTATTGTCAAAAAATGCTTTATTTAAAGTCGTTAAAAGAATCGGATTCGGATCGCTACTATATATAACTGAAAAACTATAAATAGAAGCGATCCGATCCGATCCGATCAAAACGCTCCGGTCTTTTCACTCCAAGCGATCCCAACGCTCAAAGCGATTCGGATCCGGTCAAAACGCTCCGGTCTTTTCACTCCAAGCGATCCAAACGTTCAAAGCAATTCTGATCAGGTCAAAATGCCCTGGTCATTTCACTCCAAGCGATCCCAATGTTCAAAGCGATTCGCTTCGATTCCATTCCGTTTACAATTCGATGGCGCTTCGATTGCGCTCCTAACAGGATCAGTTTGCGGTCCGCTTCCGATACGGTTGTCAATTTCATGATTTTCAGTACTGTAATTGTAAATATTGGATACAAAATGCATGTATTTTACTTCTAATTTTATTAATAAATATTTAATTTCTTCCAAATCGTCACTGTGGTAAAGTGTTAACATTTATTTTGTCCATATTACTGGTTATTTACATTCATGTCGCCATTGCGTATGCTTTCGTCGTGACGTCATTATTACGTAACATCATCATAACACAGTTCTAAATTTCATAGTAGGAGGCTATAATTATAGGCCAGTCAGCGTACCCCAAAATAGCATCGAAGTGTGAAGAAATTGCAAAAGAATTGATTTGTATGTTTTTTGTTAGAAGAACATGTCTACTTTAACGGGTAAAAAGTTGCAATTTGGAAACTGATGGGAAATTTGGAAAAAACGCGTTTGAACTGTCTGACTGGAAAAAATCTGCAAATTTTAAACATATCCATTTTTAGCTCACCTGAGCACGAAGTGCTCATGGTGAGCTTTTGTGATCGCCTGATGTCCGTCGTCCGTCGTCCGTCGTCCGTGCGTGCGTCCGTGCGTCGTCAACTTTTTCTTCAAACGACTTCTTCTCCTGAACTCCTGGGCCAATCTTGCTGAAACTTGGCAGGAATGTTACTTGCATGAAGCTTTACCAAAATTGTTCAAATGGTTCCGGTCCATTGCTTATCTAGGTCACAGAGGATAAAAATAGATTTTGAACATGAAATTTTTAAAAATCTTCTTCTCTGAAACCGTAAGGCCTAGAACTTTGATATTTGTTGTGTAGCATCACCAAGTGGTCCTCTACCAAGATTGTTCAAATTATAGCCCTGGGGTCAAAATTGGCCCCGCCCCAGGGATCACTTCATTTTACATAGACTTATATAGGAAAAACTTTAAAAATCTTCTTGTCTGAAACCACAAGGCCTAGAGCTTAGATATTTGGCATTTAGCATCCTCTAGTGGAACTCTACAAAGTTTGTTCAAATTATTTCCCTGGGGTCAAAATTGGCCCCGCCCCAGGGGTCACTTCATTTTGCATAGACTTATATAGGAAAAACTTTAAAAATCTTCTTGTCTGAAACCACAAGGCCTAGAGCTTAGATATTTGGCATTTAGCACCCTCTAGTGGAACTCTACAAAAATTGTTCAAATTATTTCCCAGGGGTCAAAATTGGCCCTGCCCCAGGGGTCACTTCATTTAACATATCCTTATATAGGAAAAACTTTAAAAATCTTCTTGTCTGAAACCACAAGGCCTAGAGCTTAGATATTTGGCATTTAGCATCCTCTAGTGGAACTCTACAAAGTTTGTTAAAATTATTTCCCTGGGGTCAAAATTGGCCCCGCCCCAGGGGGTCACTTCATTTGACAAAGACTTGTATAGGAAAAACTTTAAAAATCTTCTTGTCTGAAACCACAAGGCCTAGAGCTTAGATATTTGGCATTTAGCATCCTCTAGTGGAACTCTACAAAGTTTGTTCAAATTATTTCCCTGGGGTCAAAATTGGCCCCGCCCCAGGGGTCACTTCATTTTGCATAGACTTATATTGGAAAAACTTGAAAAAATCTTCTTGTCTAAAACCACAAGGCCTAGAGCTTAGATATTTGGTATTTAGCATCCTCTAGAGGAACTCTACAAAGTTTGTTCAAATTATTTCCCTGGGGTCAAAATTGGCCCCGCCCCAGGGGTCACTTCATTTTGCATAGACTTATTTAGGAAAAACTTAAAAAATCTTTTTGTCTGAAACCACAAGGCCTAGAGCTTAGATATTTGGCATTTAGCACCTTCTAGTGGAACTCTACAAAGATTGTTCAAATTATAGCCCTGGGGTCAAAATTGGCCCCGCCCCAGGGGTCACTTCATTTTACATAGACTTATATAGGAAAAACTTTTAAAATCTTCTTGTCTGAAACCACAAGGCCTAGAGCTTAGATATTTGGCATTTAGCATCCTCTAGAGGAACTCTACAAAGATTGTTCAAATTATTTCCCCGGGGTCAAAATTGGCCCCGCCCCAGGGGTCACTTCATTTTGCATAGACTTATATAGGAAAAACTTAAAAAATCTTCTTGTCTGAAACCACAAGGCCTAGAGCTTAGATATTTGGCATTTAGCACCCTCTAGTGGAACTCTACAAAGCTTTTATAAATTATTTCCCTGGGGTCAAAATTGGCCCTGCCCCAGGGGTCACTTCATTTTACATAGACTTGTATAGGAAAAACTTTAAAAATCTTCTTGTCTGAAACCACAAGTTGAGAGTACTTTTGTACTCAGGTGAGCGTTATAAGGGCCATCATGGCCCTCTTGTTGAATAAAATTAAAGCATTGATCATAGTTTTAATAAAACTATTGCCATAGAATGCTGGAAAATGACTTTATTGAACAAGTAAATGTTTAAAACTTGCCATAGTTTCGTTTTGCTTTGCAATCTTGCGAAATCAGAACATTTTTAGAGGTAATTTTACCCCACCCACTTAAGTAAAAATTATCAAAATAGCATGAAATTGTCAGGAAAATGCAAAAGAATTGATTTGTATGTTTTTTGTTAGAAGAACATGTCTACTTTAAAGGGTTAAAAGTTGCAATTTGAAAACTAATGGGAAATCGGGAAAAAACGCATTTGAACTGACAGACCGATAAAAACCTGCATATTTTCAACATACCGATTTTGGATAAAATTAAAGCATTGATCATAGTTTTAATAAAACTATTGTCATAAAATTCCGGAGAATGTCGTTATTGAGCTAGTAAATGTTTAAAACTTGCCATAGTTTCATTTTGGTTTGCAATCTTGCGAAATCAGAACATTTTTAGAGGTAATTTTACCCCACCCACTTAAGTAAAAATAAAAATAAATCATCAAATTGTTAGGAAAATGCAAAAGAATTGATTTTTTTATGTTTTTTGTAAGAAACACGAGTCTTCTTAAAAGGACAAAAAGTTGCAATTTGAAAACTGATGGGAAATTTAAAAAAAACAACAAAACCATGAACTGACTGACTGACTGATAAAAGCTGCAAATTTATAACATATCCATTTTTGGATAAAATTAAAGCATTGATCATAGTTTTAATAAATCTTTTGTCAAAGAATACTGAAGAATGTCGTTAGTGAAGTAGTAAATGTTCAAAACTTGCCATATTTTCATTTTGGTTTGCAATCTTGCAAAATCAGAACATTTTTAGAGGTTCTTTTACCCCACCCACTAAAGTTAAAATTAATATTTTGATAAAATATAAATTTGTTTTATTCTTTTTCAATTTTTTAAATACAATGTAAAATGCATAAATATGATACACCTAAGTTTATTATATAATCATTGTATATCAATATAATTAAGAAAACGAAAACTGTACATGCATAGAAGGCATTATTCTCATGAATGTAAAATGTAGTTCACATCCTAACAAAATACACTTAATGTTCTAAATACACCAATACTATAATTTAAATTACTCTACATAGAATTGGATTGGATAAACACTTATAAACATGAAATATCGCCGTTAAAGTGACCTGGTGCTTTCCTACACAAATGAAATTTAATCAAGTAGGGGCAAAACCAAAGGTCACACAATTGTCAGTTACTGACGTTATGTAAGGAGATACGGACGCAGCCTAAGGCTACAACAGCCAGATCTGGCTCTGAATATAGACGTGTTTATAATAAAAAAATGCTGAGTCTAATGTTGGAGATAATGTATGAAATTGCACAAAAAGTTCTTTTTTATCACCTTTACTGTAAATTTTTGATCTTGGCTATCTAGCGATATTCATGGAGATCTGTCTAATAACATGAGGATAGTCTTTTCACCTAGTTTTCCTACATCATTGTCTGATTGACTCGTCATGAACTGTTTCTCAGCTTCTTGCGTCTATATTAACAATCAACTCCTTTATTGCAGATGACTTTCCTATTCTTAATATGTGAGAAGTTAAATCACAACCAGTATTGGCATGCCAAAGAAGTAACAGATCACATTTATTTCAGAAAACACAGACTGCATATTTTGATGTTCTAGATCTTTCTCGGTGATGGTCTTTTTTGCCTTATATCGGATCGCACGTACACTTCCTGTGCTGAGTCTTCTTCAACGACACGTGATCTCTTGCTCAGCACGTTCAGTGTCTGTCAAAGCACTTCATGGAACCATTAATTATTCTGTTTTGTACATTTCTGGTATATATAGTGTCTTGAAGTTCGATGGGTCTGACAGAACAAACTTCTGCACCTCTCTTCAGACTTTTAATTTTAGCATGCTTGCCATAAAAACTACAGTCTTACGAAAATCAAATGTGACAATTGAACATGTGACGCAATTGTCATTATTACATAAGAGAATCTCAAATATGGTCTGTGTAACATCGTGGATACACAAGATTCTATCCTTGCTGGTTCTGTTGACGGTGCAATAACCTTTACCACGGTGTGTCACAGCCTTCAAATAAAGAATATAATTGGCCTTTATGATTTGCAAAAAATGTGAAATTGAGATTTGAATTACAAAATCCAAGTCAAATATATGCAAACGTAACAGCATTTATTTAAAATGAAAAGCATTTACTCTAACCACCATTTCAGAAGTAAATGTTCACATTAGCAGAACCAAAAGGATGAATGAAATCCATTGTCCTGATGATGCAGAACACACCCAGCTTGTTCAATTTACGTTTGCAAACTAATATCGATTTTCTAAAACGTGTATTTAAAAATATGAACATGCATGTCAGGAATTCGAATTATAAACAGAAAACACAGCCTCCTCAAGCAGCCAAAACTTAAAGAGGAAAAGAGAGCATGTGTTATAAGATGATCGATTTCAAATAAGACACCACAAACAATAAACAAAAAAAGAGATCTATTGGGGTGACCGCCTAGGAACGGTCAGTGATATAACAATTTGTCACTGGGGGTATAAACCAGGTTCTAGGGTTCACCAACCTCACACTTGCCCCGACAAATTCCCATATGAACAAACACGTAAAAGTTGTCTTGGTGTAATAATTCCAACCCATCTAAAACTCGACATTGTTGCACACAAAAGCACACAAACATATAAAATATAAGAAGCTAATAGTATTGTAATGCAAAAGGGCAGATAGTCAATGATCTTATTGAGACCAGAGTCTGGAGTCAAATCAGCAAGAACAAGATGACACGGATAAAAGAAACAAAAATCGAGCATCTAGGTTCTGTTACAAGATTTTATAAACTCTTAAAACCCTGTCACCGTCGTGCAACCAAAGAGGTGCATTTTATTTTCTTAAGTTTATAAATAAAATCTCGATAGAAAACTGACTGTGAAATACCTGGATGCAATAGTGTTATAAACTGAACCTGTACTTAATGAAAAAATCCCAACGTTTCTTTCACCGTATTAAATGACATTTGTTCTGTTGTTATAAATATCTGTATTGCAAAATAGTCATTAAGATACAGATACACCCTATTCATAGTCGAGTGATGATGATATTGGAATGCCATATGACTCTGTAAATAATGATGAAACAATTAATAAATATGTGTTAGATTAAATAAACATATCTTAAAATATGTTTACAGTATGAAAAGGCTGCTTTTTATAAATATTTTTGTTAATATAATATATTGATGTAAAACTTTTTTTTACTGTTTCTTCGTGTTCTGTGTTGAAGATTAATGTTACAATAATAAATTATTGTTTATACACTATACTTTCATTTTAAATAAATTTATGTACTCCATATTTGCCGATATTCACTATAAAACACGAATAAGACAATTACATCTAAAAGAATTATAGTTATGGTTTTGCTGCGTATTGGCTTCCGTAGTTTTAAAAATCAGCGAAAACCTTCTTGTGAAGGTCAATACCAAATCTACGGAAAATATCCATATTGGGGATTTATTTCAATATTTTACAATATTTAGCTGTTTTGTGTTTACTTTATTGAGTTTAATAATGAAATATATAACAAAATAAATGAAAATTCACTGGTTTCCGTTATACGATGAAATCGATCATTTACAGGCATTTTTAAGTCAGGCATTCAAACTAATGCATTAAACAATGAAAATATATAAAATATGAAATTAATAATCAACTTACATGACAAAAAACCTCATTCCAGACAACAATTCTTGCAATAAACACTCGACCTTGTTTGTTTACATGCTTCCGGAAGTTCAAAAATGGCGCGTGCAAACTTTATGTGTTCGAGTATGGCGTACCATCAGGGCCATAATTGTTGAATCATTAAACCCGAAATTTAAATTGTCAATTAAACCAATTTCCCCCAACCCACCGGAGTGCAACTTTTTGTTGGATGTATATCTATGTCTGATGTTTCGCAGATGACATTTAGTGAAACTTTTGCAATTAGTTCAAGGTGATATGCTACGCTGACTGGACTATTATGATAATAAGGGAAATGTTTTCCAATCACAAACTAAAATCATTGTTATTAACTATTTCTCGGCACATCATTGTTTACATGCTATTTTGTATATGTTATATATGCAACAATGTTGTTTAATTGTTCAAACGGTTATTCCAGTTGTTATTTTTACTGTAAACCATCTTTTAACTAACTATAAGTTTTGTTAGTAAACCCTAATGCACCCCTACTCACAATTTTACTCACATTGTCGGTTTTGTTAGTAAGCCGTCGGTTTGCGTACTATAAAGGGGGCTGCAATTCATTATTTCGGCACTCCGTAGTAGATTTTTCTAAGTCAGGTAGACCTTTTTCGGCTTTTTAACGAAATTCATTTGATTTGAATTAGACTTAAAGTAAATTATTGTTATTTTAACTCTTGGTTAAATAAGTTATTTTTGCCCAACTTTTATTTTATAGTAAGAATAACAGGTCTTTATTTATTTAAAAGCAAGCCAATGTTGGTATTCTTATTACAATTGTCATTTTATTTAAAGGTCGCCAACCCTTTAGTACTGATTTTAAATAACATAATTATTCACTTAATTATTTATTTTCTCAAACATTTGTTAAGGTTTACGTGAATAAAATGCATCAATTGAACTGTTAGAGTTATTATATTTTAATATATTTTAAAGTAATCCTCCCCGAACAGTTTTTATGCTACAGAGTCAAGCTTTGTTCGTCCAATCCATTGTAAATATACTGTCACGCTTTGTTCCTCCGTCCCTTGTAAGGAGATAATTACGTAAAGCATCATCTGTCCGTCTGTCCATCTGCTATAATTGTGAAGAGTGTGTACTCTGAACCGTCGTCGGCACGCAACAATATTGGTTAAATGCATGTTGCTAAATTAAATATACACTACTCAAAATTGCACATTTCGTATATTTTTATTTTCATTTTTACCTTATTTATGAGGTTTTTTTTACAAGTGCAGCTCTGTCATCTATCAGCTATTTGCTGTGATAAACAATTCGTGTGAAAACAATTCATCAATTTGGGTCCCCTTTAAAGCTGATAAAATCATTACCCGTGGGTTAACTATTCCCTAGCTTCGTATCTTAAATCGAAGTCATTTTATTTTGCTCTAAAAACCTTTCCTCAGAATTCAAATGTTTCACAGGAGCATTTTAAAAAACTCGCTTCCACCTCCCATTCAAGCTCGCTTCCACCCCCCCCCCCCCCCCAATCATTGTTGTTTTTGAGCTGGTTTTCCTATGTTTCGTTGAGAGTAATCTTTTAAAAAATATTTCACAGGAACGCTCCACAGAAGAACTCTTAATTACTTAAATTGTTCAAGGCATGTTATTTCATTAAAAAATTATATATCCATAAATAGAACTTCTATACCATTATTAAGGATGGATCAAATTTGTACTGTTTATTGGTGTAAATATTGAGTGTGATCAATCCAGGGCTAGGCGTCGTGAGCAGTAATTGTTAAATTTCAGGTAATGGTTGGGGAGCACTGTTAATTGCTGGAAATGATGTCAGTGAAAAGAAAGGAGATGGTGACAGTGCTGTTGGGAAGAAAACACTGGCAGATGGTTTCTCTGATGACATAACAAAAGTCCATCAAGTACTAGTCTCCAAGTGTCCTCTGGTCATGGGCATTGAGTGAGTAATATATAGCATAGTACAAATTATAAATGATAGTTGTTTAATAATTGAAGCCAATAATTAAACAAGTTATCCCAATAAACTACATCTTAATGAAGCAAAACTTCAGAAAAGCGAGCAAATTTTCTTAATTTAAATCTTTTTATTGAAAATGGTTACATCACTTCTAAAATATGTGATAAAAGAGATCATTTAAATTTTATTATAGTAAATTTTCCTGTTTAAAGAGTTGGATGTTACCAACATGATATTCTACAGCGCTCTGCAAGCCTGTTGATTAAAACATCTGCAAGTGATTGTTATGCTTACCTTTTTGGTTGCATGACATTGGCAGGGGTTTACGAGTTTATTAAGGATTATATAGAATGCTTGTATAAAAAACCTAGAAGCTTGATCTGTTTCTGGTATACCTGTCAGTGTGTTCTTGCTGATTTGATTCCAGGGGCTCTGGTCTAGGAAAGGTTATTTAGTACTTGACCTTTTGCTTTACAATGCAATTAGCTTATGTGTTATATGTTTGTATGCTTTTGCATGCATTATTGGCGAGTGGATGGGTGAATTCGAGTTATTTCACCAAGAAAACTTGTCTTTGTGTGTTCATATGAGACCATATTAGGGCAAGTTTGAAGTTGGTGCAACCTAGATGCACCTAGTGGCAATTTATTTTGTCACTGACTTTCCAAGGCAGTAACTTCTTGGGTTCTCATTTTTGTAAATTGTTTGTGAGGTATTTTCTAAAATTTGTCATTTTATAGACCATGTGCTCTCTCTTCCTCTCTTCTTCTTTGCTGTGTGGGGAGGCAGTGTCTCCTGATAAGGCAAATCCAGACATGCATATTTCACTTTTTCAATATTCTTACATTCGGCACCTTTTCAATGATTTAATAGATAGTTCATTAGATGTAAATCCTTACTGCCTGATGTCAAGTTTTGCAGTTTGTTAGATTTAATTCCTTACTGCCGGATGTCAAGTTTTGTGGAATTGAAGTCGCTAAAATTTGCTTTTTGTATCAAATTTGTAAGAATATAGCTGAATATTGTTTACAGGGAATGCAACGTTCAAGTTGTAAAGCCAACAAAGCCAGGGTCTTCTGAGACAATGATGAGGAAACTAGATGAAGCAGTAAATAATCTCAAGAAAAATAGAAATATACATACATTGGTGATTTATTTCTCTGGACATCACTATCCTGATAAAGGATTCTTGCTTGGGAATGATGGTGAATTTCTGAAAGTTGAGAGGCTGCAAGAAGTGATGTTTGACATTGCTCAGAACTATTGTGCAGGGGAAAAATTGTCACCACTCATCAGTCGTAGACGTTTCTATATATTCCTAGATTGCTGTTGTGGCCCAAATATGACAATCCCGCCACTTACGGAAGCAAAGAAAAATCATATTAATACAAATCCAAAGGATGTTCATAGACCAGATCCCCGGGGTGATGGAACACCCTTGAAAACTATGGTGCCAACGCTGAAATTTCCCGAAAATTATTGCATTATGCAGCTTAATGCTTGTAGTTACAACAAAGCAGCGGCTGGAACTAATGAGGGAAGTGCATTCACAAAATATTTTGTGCAAGCATTAACTCAAAGAGCTCTTCAGACAGTATGTGAAAATGGGAAAAATTGTGAATATTGCAATGTGTTGAAGGAGGATTTTATCAAAGTCCACGACCTTCATGAATATATTGACCAGCATATGAGTCATTCGTCTAGTGGTCAGGTTGTCAAGAATGATGATAAGACACTAGTACATGATGCAATCATTGCGTACAACGTGGATTTCCCAGTTGCACTAAAGTTTAGGGTTAAAGGCTACACTGAAACAGAAACAGTTCCACTGCAGTTGTACTCCGAGATTGAATATTTAGAGGACCATCTGTTTGGCGTATTGATGGGTAAGATCTACATGTTAATTAAACAATTATTAAAACCAAGTTTGAAGGTTTTAGAACTGTAATATTTCCGCCAATCATCGACTTATGCCGTCACTTATTCGTTTTTTTCCGAACGCCGATTCGTACGTTTCCGGTTGATACTATTTTTCGTTAAAGGAGTCTACTCTTTAGGTGTTTTCCGCGATTATGACGTCATTAATAACTAAATCATATAACAACAAAGTGTGGATATAAATTGATGTAAAGTAAAAAAATATTTTCATAACAAAAACTCAAAATAAATCTATAGACGAACAACATTCAGTAATAAATAGAGCTTATATGAAATTGACCGCCGTTTGATATATCCTCCTTGGCGTAATGGAAACGCTCAGGACTCTTCATTTTGACGGACCCGGTTCAATCCTAGGAAGAGGAACCTTTTTTCCCCTTTTCTTCTTTTTTAAATTATTGTGAGGAAATTTTTGGAAAAAATATTATAGTCAATAGGTTTAACATTCGGAAATAATTGTTATTATTTTTCATCTTCATTTAGTAGCCATGAAAACTGAAATATTGTAATGATATTATTACAAAATACTGACTTTATAAAAGAATCACGATATGAAACTAAAATGATTATGGAATCTGTACTTTCATGTAGGAAAATGTAATTATTTTATTGTTTCTATAGTTGAACAGTAATTTTGTGACACTTGTCTCATAAAACTAATTTTATGTGTTTGCGCGATGATTTTTTCCTTTAAAAGAATGCTTTGATTGCAATGGTTACGGTTGCCAAAATTACTTTTTTGAGGTTAAATTTTAACCAGCATAGCTGATTGCTTGCATTTTTCTTGTTTTTGAAAAAAAATTGAGGGGGTATAAAAAATCACCATTCGTTAACCAAGCCCTTTGGTTTTTGTGGTTTTTAACCGTTTGGTCTTGGCCATAGGTACCTATTTTGTAGGTCAATAAAATTAAAACGAAGACGGTGAGATGCTCTTTTTTTACCTATTTGATTCTATACACATTGCAGATAATTTTAGTGTATTACACAATTAATTTACTGCATTAAACATGCACAAAAATCACAGATAAAAACTTGCTTAATTTTTGCAGATCGGAAAAATGTGCATTTCCGAAAGATGGGGTTCACTTTAAAAAGTCAATTTAAAAAGTGTTAGAAATTAATCCTAAACATAATGATTGTCTTTTCCTGTTCAGATATGATGTCCTCAAACAATTAGCCTTTATTTTACAAAATTTAACAAGGTTTCAAAGAAATAGAGATGAATTTAGCTTCTAGTATGTTTGATTTTACAGCCCATTTTCCGAAACAGAGGGTCCCCTTCTAAAATACTAAATTTCTCGAGTTACGCACGGTAAATGTTTTTTAAAACTCGTGTTTACATGTCTAAATGGATGTACTTGGAAATGAAAACAACAAAATCTCATTCTGCAAAAGTGCATATTACAGTTCTAAAACCTTTAATGGATGCCAGAAAGTATTAATTCTAAAAATGTTGATATTGATGAGGTTTTAAAGTTGATGACATGAAAATATATTTTGAAAGGCCGGAGCCTTTTCCCAATTTCCTAATGAAAAGCCCTGACAAATAGCTGGTGAATATGAAATATTGCTATGTGAGCATGTATTTTTAATGTTTATGCGAGCAAAATTGTATGGTGGTGGTGCTTAAGGTTTCGATCATTATATTGGAATACTGTTATGTGAAACAACTGTCCATTCCTATTTTCATTATTACGAATTTTCATACAATCACATACCTTGTAACTTAAATAGAAATTAAAAAAGGCTAATTGAGTTGTTTTCTTCCTTTCTTTTATAAAAATCTTGAAAAAAATTAATTAACCAGAATTGACGAGTATTGACCAGGGCGGATTAAATCGGTTAAAACCACCGGTTTAAAACAGGGGTGGTCGATTGGTGCCAACCCAGAAAGTGACGCAAACTACGAGAGATTGACTCGAAACTTAAAAGACATGATTGGCATGAAATGAACATGTGCATGAAATATCCTTTATGTGGATTTGTAAATTATTTTGGAAGGAAGCAGGATTTAACTAAATCAAGTTTTTAATTTTGTAATTAACCTTATATTTTCTATAGTTACCAAGAAGATTTTGACATAAACTTTATACAGTGTTAAAATTCAAATATTTTCTGAACATTTCATTCTCTGGCAGTATTATTGATCTTAAGTGATATCAGGTTGTTTTAAGGTAGAGCAACTGTAATGCTTTCCCGCGCTTTTTTCTCGAATGTCGGGAATACTCGGTGAACTGTCACTAACAGTCGACAATAATCGATGTTGCTTCGGCTACTATCGGCTCTGACGAGTAGCGTCGGAAGTCACCGAAAGCGAGCCGATGTTTGATGACGTCGCAAATTTTTGCGAGGGAAAGCATTACAGTTGCTCTACCTTAAAGCTGTTTTTTGTTGACTTGTGTTATTGTTTTTACAGCAAAATTGATCAGAGGAATTGATCATAGCTTCTACACTGACTTTACTAAAAGTTTATGCATTGAAATTGATCGAACACCGAAGTTGACTGAGGAACTTAACACTATTCCGAAGTTGATGGCAGCTTGGAACTCCAGACGAGACCTTGCCATATCATTGAGAACTTTAGAAAATATACATAGGGGCATGGTTCTGAAACCCGTCCCGATAGATAAAATCAAGCTTTATTTGAGTAAAAGGAAACTAGAAAAGGTGAGTGGAAAGTGCTTAAAGGATTTACTTTGCTGTGTTCTTGCCATGTCATGAAAAAGAAAGCTAAACAAGCTATGATATAATGACAGTTATGTGACGCTGGATTTGATAAAATGTACATTGTACCTTTGCCTAACTTAGAATATTTGGTTTACGTTTTGCGTGCACACAACTCGTTAACACACATTAGTAACGACATTAGAGTTTAGTGAGACTTCGTCAATGTCTTCAGGGATCGGCTTAGGCTATGAGAACATGGAGAAGTTCTCCCGAATTTAGGGAGAAGTTCTGGAAATTTTAGCTATCTTTAAGGAACGTATAGGGAAAAACTTCTCCCTTGGCTCAGTAGAGGGAGAAGTTTAGGAAATTAGGGAGACTATTTCTCCCAAGTCTCCCTCTAAGCCATTCCTTGGTCTTTGTGGGTGTTTGAGACAGTTAAGGTGAAGATGATCGCTACAGTTTTGTCACCTTAGTTATCAGTAAAATAATCCGTTACCGATATCATGCAGTAATTTTTACGTATATCAGGGCTATCCAATCAACCTTTATTGGGGTTGTCCCGGTTAGCTCAGTTGGTTGCGTCGCAGGAATTGCCGGGCTAGGCGCTGTCGCCGTGACGGTGCGAGTTCGCTCCCAGCTAGAGTCACTATCATTTAAAATTCACAGCAGCGCTATTTGTGCAGTGTGGCGGCCGTAAAAAGTCTCCCCGTACATTTAGTCAGTACTGTTATCAGTAAAATAATCCGTTACCGATGTCATGCAGTGATGGTTACGTATATCGCCGTGACGGTGCGGGTTCGCTCCCACCCAGAGTCACTATCATTTTTTTGTTTTCCTTCCAATATATTTTGATAAAATCTTCATTGTGGAAATGGTGGATTTTACGTATATACTCGTAATAAAATACGAAATAAAAATGATACTAATATGTAAACAGGCGTGTTTACATTTTTGGGCTTTTAATTTTGAAACATTCAACGTAGGGAGTAAAAAAGTGAAATAGGCATATCAAGAATTGCTTACCCATTAAGCCAAAAAGAAGAGATAACAAGAGAGCTTGTGTTTATAAGACCTATTTCAAATAAGACACCACAAATAGTAATCAAAAAAGAGAACCGTTGGTTAAACCCGCTTTGACAGTCATATGCCAAAACAATTAGCCACTGGAGTTTTAAACCAGGATCTAGGGTGTACCAACCTGACACTTGTCCCAATATATTCTCATATCAACAAAGAAGTGCAGTTGTCTTGGTGAAATGACTCCATCCCTTCCAAGAAAAACTTACTGATACCTCAATAAATATGTCAGGCTTGCAGTCCAACACTAGTGTTTACTATCAAATATTTTATGTATTTATTTTCAGAAAGAAGAGAGATCACTTGAGAGGTTTGTTTTGCCTTATAAAGAGCTGGATGGTTGGGTAACTGATTTGTCACACCTGCAGAGTAGTGAACATCTCAGAAAGTTTCGGCAGTACCTTCTAGACATCACAGAGTGTATTGAAAATGCAGAAGTAAGTTTTAGTACACTACAAAGTATCACTCTTGGGACTTGATTGCTTTTATAATACAGACTTCCAAACAACCAGTGAGAAAGTTATTATAAACTTCAGAGACTATTTTCTAAATCCTTCCAATAAAAACAAATTTACACTTGAAAAATAATCGGTTTTTCAATCACTGCCAGATGCTAGGGGTGATCTATGTTGACAGGTCTTTGTTCACTACCAGTCAACTGTTTGGTTAAAACCGTTTCTTCTCTAAAACAACTTGAATTTAAAAAAAAGTTTTGACTGAAGCACCCAGACATTGATCTCTTCAGATATTGTTCTTATAATCATCAAAGAATCAATCATTCCCCAGCCACATGTCTTTTTAGGCGAATCTTAAAAATCTACTCAAAATCTTCGCCAGATCAGGATCAGTGCTGTTTTTTTCAATGTCATTAACTCATATATATGGAGGAAAAGTTTAAAATACAATGATTGATTGTGGAATGGTTTAATTATCAGACGATTACATTGAGTAAACTGACATTATATCATAAGCTAAGTGCAACTCAATTGTAACTGTACATGAAAAAAGAAATGTATAGTGCTTTCACACTACAATATTTGCATGTAGATTATGTAAGCATAAATCTGACAAATGCTTGGCAGAATTGTGATAAAGATTAAAATCACAGCATTTAAAATGAACTTCCTAGCTTTATTGAAGTGGTCAAATGAAACAAAATATCACTAGTATGAAGAGTAAATGAATTATTGTTGCAAACTTATTTCAACACTGAATGATTAAGCACTTACCTTTGCCGTTGTTGTCCCTAAAATTGTGTTTTTATTGATTTTTGCAGAAAGTTGTGGAGGTCGACAATGAAAAAACTGAATTGCACATTCTCTTCCCGAAGCCTGTGGAAGGAAGACAGGAGAATTTCATGTGCTTTGACATAAAAAACCTTATCAGGAAAGAAAGTGTGACTGGGTAGTTTCTGTTGACATACAAGTGGGATTGACAATCTCAGTGAAGTGTTACTTTCAACAAGTGTCTACAAGCTTAGTGCTTTTGAGGTTATTTCCAGGTTGTTACAATCAAATGTTAGAGATCTTTACCCCCCCCCCCCACCACCACCACCAACACTTCCTCAAAAACAAATAAGCTTCGAGATATAAGATGAGAAAAAAAAATTATACCCCAACCCTCCCTCAAAAACAAATAAGTATCAAGATATGAAAAAAACACCACTTGCACTTGGGTTGATAGTGACACCCTTATTCCCTGCCAGCTTTATCTTTAGACATAATATTTAACTTAACTGCCAATTGCCCTCCTCCCCCCACAAGTTAACTGATCTCATTCATAATCTGTTCAAATACTAAAGCCAGTACTGTCATCAGTATAAATTGAGTAATGTCATCTCATGACCTCAGCTTTATCTATGCAACATTTTTGAAGGTTTTCCCGGTTAATGCAGTTGGTTGTTTGCTCAGATTGGTGTCCAATACCAAAGGTTATAAAGCTGAGCATGAAAACCAGTCGCAATCTCAAGAATCTGATGGGCTGAAATGGCGACCAGTCGCCATTTTACCGGGTTTTACCAGTCTGTGCGCTTGTCATTCAGAAAATACAGCTTTGTTGTTAACTATTTACCATTTTGATTTCATAATGTCATTTATTATGTCCCTTGTTTCTTGGTTGGTGATGCAATATTACCATTTTGATTTCATAATGGCATTAAAAATGTCCATTGTTTCTTGTACGATGATGCAATGTTTACCATTTTGATTTCATAATGGCATTAAAAATGTCCATTGTTTCTTGTACGATGATGCAATGTTTATAAAATTAATCTAATCATTTAATATATAAATAACAAATAATTTAATTATGCTGATATTCAGCAAACCTTACATTGTTGTGTCTCCTTAAATATAAGAGAGATACCCTTTGATAATGTTGTCAAGAAGTTTCCTATTTTTGTATATCTGTAATGTATAAATTCTATAACATATTTATGTCACACAACTTGAAACTCATTTTAAGTTACTCAATCGATTAGAATGGGTTAAACATTTACTATAATTGAGTTACAGTTCATCCGAAGTTAAGAGGTGGGCAGTTACATGCTTTCTATTACTGCCCATTGAGGGCTCACTACACTCCATCCCTGCACGTTCATCTATAAAAAGTTGAAGTTCCTTAGTTTTATTTGAATTTATGTAAATAGAATTTTAAGGAATTTTTAGGTCTAGTTGGTTTTCATTACTTTTTGTGTCGCCTGCTATAGCAGGTAGACACATAGGGATGCTATTGTCCGGCGGCGTCGTCGTCGTCGTCGTCGTCGTCGTCGTCCGGTAGTCCCCCAACTTTAATCTGAAACTTAATGTTGCCTATAACTTTGAAAGTACTTGTCCTATTCACTTCATACTTGGAATATATCATCAGCATGAACAATGCCATCTGTGACGACAAGAATGATAACTCCAGTTTCAATATTTCTTGAGTTATGCCCCTTTCAAATGCAACTTTAATCTGAAACTTAATGTTTCCTATAACTTTGAAAGTACTTGTCCTATTCACTTCATACTTGGAATATATCATCAGCATGAACAATGCCATCTGTGACGACAAGAACGATAACTCCAGTTTCAATATTTCTTGAGTTATGCCCCTTTCAAATGCAACTTTAATCTGAAACTTAATGTTGCCTATTACTTTGAAAGTACTTGTCCTATTCACTTCATACTTGGAATATATCATCAGCATGAACAATGCCATCTGTGACGACAAGAATGATAACTCCAGTTCCAATATTTCTTGAGTTATGCCCCTTTCAAATGCAACTTTAATCTGAAACTTAATGTTTCCTATAACTTTGAAAGTACTTGTCCTATTCACTTCATACTTGGAATATATCATCAGCATGAACAATGCCATCTGTGACGACAAGAACGATAACTCCAGTTTCAATATTTCTTGAGTTATGCCCCTTTCAAATGCAACTTTAATCTGAAACTTAATGTTGCCTATAACTTTGAAAGTACTTGTCCTATTCACTTCATACTTGGAATATATCATCAGCATGAACAATGCCATCTGTGACGACAAGAGTGATAACTCCAGTTCCAATATTTCTTGAGTTATGCCCCTTTCAAATGCAACTTTAATCTGAAACTTAATGTTGCCTATAACTTTTAAAGTACTTGTTCTATTCACTTCATACTTGGAATATATCATCAGCATGAATAATGCTATCTGTGACGACAAGACTGATAACTCCAGTTTCAATATTTCTTGAGTTGTGCCCCTTTCAAATGCAACTTTAATCTGAAACTTAATGTTGCCTATAACTTTGAAAGTACTTGTCCTATTCACTTCATACTTGGAATATATCATCAGCATGAACAATGCCATCTGTGACAACAAGACTGATAACTCCAGTTTCAATAGTTCTTGAGTTATGCCCCTTTCAAATGCAACTTTAATATAAAACTTAATGGTGCCTATAACTTTGAAAGTACTTGTCCTATTCACTTCATACTTGGAATATATCATCAGCATGAACAATGCCATCTGTGACGACAAGACTGATAACTCCAGTTTCAATATTTTTTTAGTTATGCCCCTTTCAAATGCAACTTTAATATAAAACTTAATGTTGCCTATAACTTTGAAAGTACTTGTCCTATTCACTTCATACTTGGAATACAATATCAGCATGATCAACAACGTTGATTACACTATGAATCATAACTCCTGTTTGAGTATACTTTGAGTTATGCCCCTTTCATATGCAACTTTAACATGAAACTTAATTTTGACTTTCACTTTGAAAATTCTCTTGATATTGGAAATAAATCACCTTCATGAACAGCGTTATTATGACGAACAAGATGATAACAACTGCTGGACTATTTTATGAGTTATGTCCCTTTAATATACAACTTTAACATGAAACTTAATGTTACCTTTAACTTTTAAAGTACTTGTCCTATTCACTCTTCGAATATATCATCTTCATGAACAACAACAACATCAGTTACAACAAGAATTCTAACGTGTCTTGCAAAGTAAAGAAAAATTAGAAACATTCATTTCTGCAAAGTACATGTATCATTGAACGACATTTTACTGTAATTGAGAGTTTGATAATTTTTTTATGCCCCCGCCATGTAATGGCGGAAGGGCATATAGTGTTCACCCTGGCTGTGGGTGTGTGTGTCAGTGTGTGTGTATGTTCGAAAATCGTGTCCGCTCTGTAACTTTGTTATTTCTTATAGGATTTTAAAATAACTTGGTATGAATGTTCACCAAATCAAGACGGTGTGTCGCGTACAATACCCATGCCTGTAGGTCCAAGGTCAAGGTCACTGTTACTAAAAATAGAATTTTCTTGTCCGGGCTGTAACTTCCTTATGAATGGAGGGATTTCAAAATAACTTGGCACAAATGTTCACCATGACAAGGCGGTGTGTCGCGTACAAGACCCATGCCTGTAGGTCCAAGGTCAAGGTCACTGTTACTAAAAATAGAATTTTGTTGGAAAAATCTTGTCCGCTCTGTAACTTTGTTATTTCTTAATGAATTTTAAAATAACTTGGTATAAGTATTCACCATATCAAGACGGTATGTCGCGTACAATACCCATGCCTGTAGGTCCAAGGTCAAGGTCACTGTTACTAAAAATAGAATGTTCTTGTCTGGGCTGTAACTTCCTTATGAATGGAGGGATTTCAAAATAACTTGGCACAAATGTTCACCATGACAAGGCAGTGTGTCGCGTACAAGACCCATGCCTGTAGGTCCAAGGTCAAGGTCACTGTTACTAAAAATAGAATTTTGTTGGAAAAATCTTTTCCGCTCTGTAACTTTGTTATTTCTATATGGATTTTAAAATAACTTGGTGTAAATGTTTATTATATCAAGACGATGTGTCGCGTACAATACCCATGCCTGTAGGTCCTAGGTCAAGGTCACTGTTACTAAAAATAGAATTTTCTTGTCAGGGCTGTAACTTCCTTATGAATGGAGGGATTTCAAAATAACTTGGCACAAATGTTCACCATGACAAGTCGGTGTGTCGCGTCAAGACCCATGCCTGTAGGTCCAAGGTCACTGTTACTTAAAATAGAATTTTGTTGGAAAAATCTTGTCCGCTCTGTAACTTTCTCATTTCTTAATGGATTTTAAAATAACTTGGTATAAATATTCACCATATCAAGACGGTGTGTCGCGTACGATACCCATGCCTGTAGGTCCAAGGTCAAGGTCACTGTTACTAAAAATAGAATTTTCTTGTCCGGGCTGTAACTTCCTTATGGAAGGAGGGATTTCAAAATAACTTGGCACAAATGTTCACCATGACAAGGCGATGTGTCGAGTACAAGACCCATGCCTGTAGGTCCAAGGTCAAGGTCACTGTTACTAAAAATAGAATTTTGTTGGAAAAATCTTTTCCGCTCTGTAACTTTGTTATTTCTATATGGATTTTAAAATAACTTGGTATAAATGTTCATTATATCAAGACGATGTGTTGCGTACAATACCCATGCCTTTAGGTCCAAGGTCAAGGTCACTGTTACAAAAATAGAAATTTCTTGTACTGGCTATAACTTTGTTATTAACAGAGTGATTTCAAAATAACTTGGCACAAATGTTCACTATGACAAGTCCCAACGTTGTGTTAAGTACAATTCCCATGCCTGTAGGGTCAAGGTCAAGGTCACTATTACTAAAACCAGACTTTTCTTGTCTGGGCTGTGAGTTTGTTATTACTTATTGGATTTTAAAATAACTTGGTATAAATGTTCACCATTACAAACATGCATAGCGGGGGCATCCGTGTCCTATGGACACATTTCTAGTTTATTGATGAACGTGCAGGGAAGGAGTGCAGAGAGCCATAAAACAAAGCAGACTTGGCCTGTAATGTATTTTTGTTTCTCTTGTTTGTTTGTTTTTTCTTTAAAATTCCATTTTCATCTTAATATTCACCTATATCATATGGAAACTTTTTGTATTCAAATTTAAGTGTTTAAATTTATGAACTGTTTGTTATTATTATTGTAGAATCTTTTTTTTTAATTTTCCATTATGTTTTATGATTGAAAACAATATCCTTGCTATTGCTCAATCTTTATACAATTTTGAAACTCAGCCACTACCCATGAAGTCAAAATTGTTGAATGTGCATTTGTACCAATGTATGTTAACTATTGTTGAAATTTGAACTATTTTCGTTAAGCTGGACTTTATCATCTGTATAAACAAAATTCAATAGCAATATATAATACAAATATTTTGCATATTTGTAATACATACAAGATATTTTAGACATCTTTGTATACTTTTAAATCATTTTATTTCACACGTGTTTAATTTTCGTGTATTTCACGGTACGGCAAGAGCGTGAAATTCAACCCCAGCTAAATTAAACAATTAAGCAGTGTTTCTTTATAGGAAAATTAAGTTGCGTTAATTTATGCCCCAGTGAATTTGTTATTTACAGGTTTTGTTCGAAAATTTGTCCTCGGTAAACTTGAAATTCAAACAGATATTGTTAAAAAGTCAGAAACAAATACGAAAAGAAATTAAGATTTCCACATACAGAAACACAGAATGAACAAAACATCGGCCAACAAGCAACGGAAGTTAATGAGGCCATACATTTGTTTGACACTAGATTAGTAAAGGATGGCAGTTTTTTCTACTTCCAATATTTCATTTCAACTATTTCTTGATAGTCTCAGATGACTATATACTATAGTACTACTAAAAAGTAATAGTGTAATGAACACAACATATCAAGAGGTAGAATAATATACAAGTGTATGTGGTAGGTAATTTTGCATAGCAAATACGCGTATTTGGGTAACAAATTTGCTTTTGTTTTGATAATTTACATGTGTTATCAGCTCATGTCTCACATACACATATTAATGCATACGAGTGTGTTTTTCAGATTCTGCACCGAACAAAAAAATGCTTACCACTTCCACGGCAAACATTAAAGGTGTTTGAACATAAAAAATCGGCCATAAAGTACCCATGTTAAGTGCAAAAGCCGTCGTGAAGAAATATATGCGAAAACTTGACAATAATTTAGCTAAAATAGGTCCAATAACGGTATATTTTGACTAAAATGTTAACACACAGTTTTAAGTCACGGAATTTTCTCTTTGTAAACAAACAATCTTTCAGTTTATACATTCAATAACTTTTTTGTTAAGGCCTCTAGAAACATAGGTAAAAAATCCGAGTGGAGCTTACACGTCTGGCCTACGGGTAGGCGTATTTATATTATTATGATAACAGTGATATAAACCTACTTACCAGATCAAAATTTCTCCGGAATTGCACAAAATAACGAAATATTCCGCCATTTTGTTCCGCACGGAACATGTCTCTCACTTTTCCGAAAAACCCAAATACGTTGGACCCCTGGTAAACATATAGATTAATTTAATTTATTATACCCTTAAACAAATGTATTAACATAAGAAGAGATTTTAGAATTTTAAGTTGCCTGCTTAGAACTATGATTTACATACTCGGTAAACGTATAACATGAACTTTATTACAGTTTTACATGTCTTAGCAGCCACCTTTCATTCAACAACAACATGTCTTTGACTGTATAGTCTTACAGGATCTACTGTATAGTCTTTAACAAAATGTTGTAGCTACACCGCCTTTTTTTAATTCTCAGTGTGAAATCGATGTATAATCTTGTAACATAATTACATACACCATTTTCACTTCTTCAAGTTTATTTTCACGTCTTGTAACATGGATTCTTAAGTTAATTTGAACAATTCCATGCAATATCATGCAATAATGCGATTGCTTAAAGCTGTTTGAGATATGTATGCAGTTTTGATCAGTGTCAGTATATCCTCGTGACTTACTGTTTTACTCTCTCTTAGATAAATTTTATAAAGTTAGCAGAGTTTAGAAATTTCGATTTCTCAGCTCATAGAAAACTATTCTGGGTGTGATTTTATGTTTCCCTTACTAAAGGCCAGATATCATAAAAATTCAATTATCAACTATAAAATCAAGATTCGTTTAACTATCTGTAAAAAGATCACCGTTGCTCACGGGAGGAATTGGTGCCAAAGCAATGAAAATCTAGTTTCATTTTAAATTCATCTAAAAATAAAAAATCTTAATCGACAGTTTTCTTATACTCCTTATTTCATGTTCTCACATTCAAATTTTTAGCAAGATTTAACAAACATTGACTTATAAAGCGACAAAAAATTCACGAGCCGAGTGTACTAGGTATATTATTTTTGTGTACTGGGTATACAGAGTACTTTGAAAAAAAACGGAGTCCACCTGTGACACATCGCTTTCTGCATGTTCCATGTTTTTTTTTCTGAAAATCAAAATGGTTATATAAAATTATGACAATGAAGGTATTGATGGCATCTTACCAAATTAATTTCTCATTTTTATGATATATTCTCAATACAGTTGTTCATTTTTCCCAATACAATTCTTGGTTTTGTTTTTATTCTAAAAGGCAATTATATCAGTAATCCGGTCGCCAATGGGTCGACTTTTTCAGCAAATTTCGTAGATTTCACCGAATGATTGAGAAAACGATAGAAATGTAGAGGAAATCGACTAGTGAACATTGAAGCCTATTCCTAGATCATCCTGCACTAGGTTGTTTTCTCTGAAAATGTTTTTAAGTAGACATATGTTAACAAGAAAGTTATCGGCACCACAATTTTAAGGCACGCATATGACGGTGTACATGGAACCTTCAAAGCTGTATTTTCAGAGTAATACCATTTTATGTTTAGCGGCGTATGGTCCCCAGATAAAAGAATGGGGTTGTCCTAAACGACAAAAAATGGGCGGAACTAAACGGAATGGAATTTCGACAGGGGATCTGATATTTAGATCTCGTATAAATCCTGCATATCACAAACAACACAAAGGCAAAAATTAAAAAAAACAAACAGGAAATATATTCTTGGGGTGATTGAACAATATCCAAAACTAGTGGTTGTGATATTGAAACTACCCATCTTTAAACTGACCGCAATATTAAAACAAAAGAAATTTTAAAAGTACTATTTATATAGTTCATAAGTATCGTGCTCAACGACATTCAAAGGACGTAACTGATAACAGCACTGAATAATATAGGTACAGTTAAAAATCACAATTGCAAACAATATTTCACAGCCAGTTTTATGGATATTTAATACATAAACTAAAGCAAATAAAAGGCAGTGTAAATCACTCCACGATATTGGTAAAACCCATCTGAAATGTTACCGACATTATCATTTACAGTGCTCTTCATGCCCGGTGACAACCCCTAAAACAGATAATTGTTAAGCTTACATCTTTGTTTCTACGACGGCAGCAAGGGTTTAATACTTTGTGAAGGTTTATATGAAAATCTTGTACAAGAACATAGTTCCTTTTATCGTGTCATTGTGTTCTGCTCATTTGACTCCAGCGGCTCTGATCTCGCTAAGATTATTGAGTACTCACCGTTTGCTTTAGCATGCTATTAGCTTCTTCTGTTTTATATGTTGTGTGCTTTTGCATTCAATATTGTCGACATGATGGGTGGGTTGGACTTATATCACCTAGAGAAATTATACTTATTTGTTCACGTGGAAACCTGTAGGGGCAGGTATAAGGTTGGTGCATTCTACAACCTGGTTTAAACCCCCAGTGGCAAATTGTTTTCCCACTGACTGTAGGGGATGCAATCATTTTATTTTACTTGAGAGTTCCTTTCTGTATACCAGTGTGCTAAAATGTTATTATTTTTGAATCGCGTTATTATAAACATTTTCAAATTTGTTTCCATGCTTTAATTGAAATTTTATACTTCCTGCTTTTTAAATTTTGCCTTTGGCGTTGTCTGTGATATGCAGGATTTATATTCGAAGATCCCCTGACAAAGTTCTATTATGTTTAGTTCCGCCCATTGTTTTCTCGTTTAGGGCAAACCCATTCTTTTTATCTGGGGACCATACGCCGCTGAATATGGAATGGTATTAATTAATCTGAAAATACCTCATTGAAGGTTCCATGTTCACCGCCATATGCATACCATCGTTTGGGATGGATCGAAATTGTACTATTTAATGGATTAATTACTGAGTTGCGCTCAACCCGGGGCTAGGCGGCGTGGGCAGTAATATGCATTTCCATTACTGCCCACGAACAGGCTCAATCAAACCGAGCCTGCAGTATTTTCATATGAGTCGTGTTCGGTGCCTTTCAAAGTTCCCTTTTCATCTATTTCATTGCAATTTACAACATTTTGAAAGATTCAATCAAATAGTTGGAAAAATCAACATTTATCAAGTTTGCACTTAGAACTTTTAACTAGTGTATAACATTCATGTCTCTTACAATGGACCATAAAACTATAATTCTGTTGCAACAAGACTGAATTTTAAGTTGTACACGTTATCTCTTTTTCAGAACTTAAAAAACTGGAGTGCGGAAGCAGTGCACAGAGCAAACTGTTCACACTGTATAATCGGTTGAGTATTTGTTATGACTCTATGTTATTTATATTTATAAAAGTTAGATAGTAAGGTCTTGACTCAGTTGTTAATTCAGAATATATGATATAGCTTTAATGGTGTGATTAGAATTAGTTTAGTATAGCATAAAGAACTCCAAATACACAACGGGAATGTAAAGACATATACCCTAGCACAACTATTAGTGCACGACACTGACTTTTCTATATACCGGGTATGTGATGATCGTCCTTCGCGCACAATCCAGTTAATATTCAAATCAATGCGGAAATTTTTTCTTCTATTTCTATATGCCGACGATCGGAATTCGAATCGCAACTTTGGCGGCTCAATAAAGCATCTTAAACCATATGTATCTTTAAAAAATTTACATACGTGAAAAGCCACATTCAAGTAAAATCAATATATGTAATCCTTTATAAATAACGGTTTCGTTTTTTTATGCAAAACTCTTTTAAACCTCCACCCATGTCAACAAATTTCGATTTCGGTGCTTAAAGTTTACCCGATTCACGTTTATCGATAAATAACAGAATTTAAATCGGGTCGATTTCAACCACAGTTTTGATCGCAACTGCTTGAGACGTAAAGGACAGACATCTGTAAAATGTCAGTATGATAATGGGTCTGTGCTTGCAGTCGAATTATTGAGACTACATATACCCCTATTGAAATATGTGTGACCCATGTTAGCTGTGAGTTTTACATGAAACACCAACCGTTAGTCAGTGTTTTTCAACATTTGTCACAAAAAGGCAATCTCCTTCGACAGCCTTATTTTGTCCAGCCATACATTATGAATTTGAAACTTGAGGTAAAACATATGACTGAAATCTTCACAATCTTTCATTAAAACCGAAGAAACCCAAGCTATTGTAAATGTAATTGATGAACTATTTTTTGAGTTAAAATAAAAGTAGTTTATAACAGAGATGAATGTAATGAGCCGATAATGTAAGAGAGTGACAAAAAGGAAACACATAATCCATTAAGGCATTTCAATGTTTAAGAGTCGATTTAGCAAGCTATGACTACAACGTCTTGCCACATAAATGCTAACTGTTTAAATTGGGTTTCATACAATACAATACAATACAATACAATACAATACAATACAATACAATACAATACAATACAATACAAAAACAAATTTTATTTACTGCCATTATTGGTCAACATATAATAACAAAAGCTATAAAGCTTTTGACCGACATTAATAACAATATAGCAATTCCAACAACACACTACATAAAGCAATTACATAAAATTACACATTACATGAAGCAGTTACATTACATTACATAACGTTGCATAAAATACAAAATATCGCCACATCCCACAAGAAAATGCACATGAAATGCTGATAAATGCTTTTATCATATTGTGAAACTAGTAACTGACCTGGTTTATTGACACAGTGAGACATTGTTTGGCTACAACTCGGGGCAGCTCCAGGGTTCAGTGAGGTTGCTTGAACCCCATTCCCTAAGACTGACCCAAATGAATATCTTTTTGGTAAAATTGCATCTGGCCCTTTACAAAGATTGTCAAAAAATAACAACAACACAACACAACACGAAATTTGTTTTCTCCAACCGCTCAATAATTTAAATATGGACATTATTGGCATTGAACCAGTCTATTAGGAATTCGTTTCGCAATTACTGTACCTGCCGTCATTCTATAAATAGCGGTCACGTCATGTGATGATCATGTGAGGATTACCTTCTAATAATATACCTGAAAGGGGCGTACAGCAGTATAAATAGATAGATAGATAAATGTGTACACAATGTACCAGCCGTCGGTTATTCAGGAAGCATCGGATCAGAATATATCATAAGGAAGCGGAAAAGATACTAGTATGTTCTACTTAAAATAAATATATATTTTATAAATTTTCCTAACTATTGATCTAAGGTATTGATTGCCATTCGTCCAGTCTGCCAAATTCCAATCTTGTAGGTCTACTTTCGTTTTCAAAAACTAAACTACTAAAATTAAAAACCATTAAAAACTTTGAATTTTTATGAATCATTAAAGATAGCTATTTATAGTTTACATTTTTGTAAGTTAAGTGAAGAAATACGGTTTGTTTGAATATATTATTTATGTAAGGTCTGAGAACAAAAATTATTTGATTCCGGATTTTGGGAAAAAGGGGCGGATGGGCACTTTTTAATTTTTTTTCACTCTCTTACACTATCGGCTCATTACATTCACCTCTGTTATAGGCTGGAACTACTTTCAACTACTTTTAATTTAGGCGCGTAGCTGCCTATACGCGTGTACGCGACTGAATCCACATGATTCACCTCTGAACGCCCAAAATGCACCAGATTGCACCATTGATATAAAAAAATAGGGGTGTGGGGCGTGTCCCCCCCCCTCCGGGCAGCCCAATTATGAATCCACATGAAAAGAGGGCTAGCTACGCCCCTGTAATTTAACTCAAAGAAATAGTTCACCAATTACATTTACAATAGCTTTGGTTTCCTCGGTTTTAATGAAAGATAGTGAAGATTTCTGTCATTCGTTTTATCTCAAGCTTTCAAATTCATAATAATAACTCTATAAAATAAGACTGTCGAGTTTGGTCAAAAATCTTGACATTGAGCCTTTTGCAGAGATGTAAAGTGAGTGTAAGGAACGACAACTCTGTGTAGGAGATTGATTTTTTTAACGAAATACCTGAAGAAGGTATTTCGGGATGGTGTAAAACACGTTCTGTCCGGAACAGAATATGTTTTGATTTTTTTACCAATAAATTTTTTTGGGGCGGGTGGTTTTGGACAGGGGCAAGCGTAGATTCTTTCTCCGTCGTTATCAGAAAATAAACGACTGTTGTAAACCAAAATCTAGAGGCCTCTGATTGGCTGCTGGATGATGTCACACTTTCTCTCTGTATCTATTTTAAAAACTCTCTCTGAAGCTGCTTATCAACAAGGCTTATTGCTCATCACAATAATTCATGATAAACGTTGACATAGATAAAGCATGATCGAGTTAATAAGCACTTAGTATTTGTGATAAAGATTAGAAGAAGTACAGCTGATACTTTTTTAATCAGCAACTGGAAGGTGTAAACAGCGCACTGACATTATATGGCAAACATTGTGCAGAATTTGTGCAACTCGAAGGTTTAAAATATCACAGTAATGTAGGCATTCCAAACATAATAATTATGTATGGCAATAAATCAGTGACCAGGTTAAGTGGCATCAAATTGCTATCAGCAACCCAGTTGGGATAATATGGTAAACATACATCTGTAATATGACTCTAATTTCTTTGTATTTTTAAACCTGACACTAGCTGGTGTTGTTATGTACTTGTAAACGTGGGGAATACCGCCTAATTTAAACCTCAAGGTAAGATAACTGCTCATCTGCTTGTCTATAGGTTTGGGATCAGCCTTGCAACACATATGTAATTGGTCAAAAACATAAACACCAGAAGCACACAACAAAAATAAAGAAATACATGAAAATAAACCAAGAGCTTAATAATTGCCAGGGAATTGCTTAGAGGGAGACTTGGCAGAAATAGTCTCCAAAATTGTCTAAACTTCTCCCTCTACTGAGCAAATGTAGAAGTTATTCCTATATGACATGGGCTGTCACTAGACAAGCATGATCAAGATATCACTACAGCGGGTGTATTATATGTATTATGAGAATGTGTATTCTGATTGTGATTTTCCGTTATAAAGTAACGGAAAATCACAATCAGAATACATACCGAACTCCGAAATAGTTTTGGAAAATCCTATCGCTGTTATTTTTATAACCATTACGATATTCTTACGCTATAGCATGAAACTAATGTTGCTTTTGTTTTTAGTAAACCATGATGTCGACTTTTTTCCCAGCGTATTCGAATTTATTATGAGCGAGAAGGATCTATAAAAACAAGTCTAGAACTACATTCCTGATAAAAAGTAACATTGTTGCGTACGTAAGCTGCATCACGCTTGACCCAACTGACGAGGTATATGTTATCACGTGACCGCTATTTATAGAATGCTCTCAACCTTTGAGATAACATATTTTGACCTAGTTATGTACTGAATATCGATATAATACAATAACTAAATATCTCTGGCACTTACCTAATACAATCCGCTATGCATTCACAGTAAAAATAACGAATTTATTTCTAAAGCATTCACATGTCGCACGCCATCTCGTAAATCCAGATGGGTCAGCTCAAAGATATCACGCACAATGACGTATTACGCCGGACTTCCGTTATTGAAAGGGATGTTCAAAAAGTTCTTCTACCCCGTCAAATTCATTCAACAATTTCACTTCAAAAAAAACTAAGGTTTCTACCCATAAAAACGTTTATAACAATACATTTCATTTATAAAACAATAACTTTGAATGCATAAGTAACAAAAAACACGTATTTACCAAAACAACATCTTTTCTGAACTTTTTTAGTAACCCTCTTTTCTCTCTTAGGTCAAACTAGATGTACATATTAAACATCCTCTATTAATAGTTAAATAATAAACATAATACATGACCCATAATTCGTCCAGAAAATATGAATGTATTCAAGAATCTATTTGATCAGCATTTTCAACATATCATGTACGAGTGGAATGTCTAAACCATATACATGTATAGCTTAAATCTGTAATTCTTCAAAATTTATATACCAATCACCAATAACTTTTTAAGAAGACTGAAGATGGAAGCTTTTGTTTAAAATCATTACCCAAAGAAGGAGGAGTTTCGTAAGGTCTATGACCTTTCCAATGAACTCTACAGCATCCTACAGGTATCTTACAGAAGGGGAAACTAATCGCCTGATTTAGTGATTATCGATTGCGATTTGCTAATTATATGCACAATTAAAGCTATATTTGACAAAGTAAATACTAACTATGATGTGACTTTATTTATGTATTAAGAATTTTTAAAAATATGTTATTTTCTGCATCAGAAATATATTTGCTTGAACCGTAAGGTGTGACTTTATTTAGCAATGTCCTATAAAAATTGATGTCATACGCTAAAAGATTAAGTTAAAACCTAATTCCACTTCTTGTTGCGTTTTCTTTTCAGGTCATGGTTCCCTGATTGGGGAGGAGCCATGGAACCAAGAAGACCAATAAATAAAGGTTAACCATTTTTATACATGTGATTTTGTTGTAACACCACTAGCTAGGGATCACAAACTATGAGTAGGAATGCTGAATGTTGAAGAATAGCAGTTTGGCAGTTGATTTGAAGAAATGTACCAATCTTTAACAAATGTGGTCAAATTAGATTGTCAGTGCTTAGTTTAAGAACCAGCTTTATAAGTCGAGTAACAAAAGAGTTGTTACCCTTGATTTGTGAAAAAAAGAAGAAAAAGGCAGCTTTGCTATTTAACTTTGAGAAAAAGAACTTGGAACCCATAATATTTAGAAAAGTGTCCAAGTCTGTTGTGACAAAAAATGATTTAACTAGCTACTTATAATAGCGCTGGAATTGTAGAAACTTCTAAAATTTTGGACTGTTCCATCATTCCCTCTATTGGTGCAACGTGACGCAAATGAATAGTGTATGTCTGCCAGTCATTATGTAAACCAAGTGCCGTGAAATCAATAACTGAACAACAAGGTGCTCAAACTTGATAAAAGGTTTTGCACAGGGCAGCATGTGAACCCTATGTAGATAAAAGGTGAAGATTACAATGACCTTTACATTAGACATACATTCCTCAAACTTAGTAGTCAGTAGATGAAAACCAAGGATGAAATTCAGGTCAAAATTCAAGCAATGTAACCGTCTGTCTGATGAGGATCTGCATTGTTGGCGTCTTGGTCAAAAATAACCAAATGAATAAAAAACCAACAGTGTACATCCTGATCAAACAGCTGATGTGGATCTTCACATTTGGCCCATACCATTAAACCTTTCCTCCATATATACGCATTTTTATACATGTGACACCAGTGTAGATCCAGATCCGTCTGATCAGGATCTGCACTGGTCGCATATTGGTTGAAATAAGCTAATCAATAAAAAAGCGAACAGTTTAGATTCTGATCAGATGGCACGGATCTTAACTATTCGCCAACACAATAACGGTGTATATGAAAGAAAGGGTTAAAGTCAAATCTTTAGAGTAAGGGTTAAACAAACGTTACACTCTTTTTTATGAACTTTGGTTACAATGTCAGGGCAAAGTTAAATGACGAACTTGATAAATCAAAGACTCCAGTAACTCAAGAATCATTGCCCTTGATTTGCATAAAATTTGATGATAGTGCCTCTAGCTGGGAGAGAACCTGCACCGTCACAGGACAGCGTCTAGCCCTACAATTCCTATGATGCAACCAACTGAGCTAGCCTGGACAACCCCAATAAAAGTCGATAGGATAGCCCTGATATACGTAACCATCATTGCATGAGTAAGGGGTCAAGGTCGCTTTCATGGAGGAAGGACGTGTTTTTCTTCATCCAAAATTTATTCAGAAATTAAATGAGAGATTCAATTAAAAAAGGATTTTTACATCTATAAAAGCAGTTAAATACTGACATTTAACAAATAGACAAGCAATAAAATGCTGTTTTGAAGCTTTTGTTTTGAAAAGAAGGCGTTTATGTAACACTTAGATTTTGGTAACCGGTTTTCGCGAGTGTTCATTCATGACGATACTTTACCAACAGGAAAGCGGTTGTGTATATTTAATGCATATTATGTGTAGAGATGTGCTTTAACTTGGATTTGTGAGAATTTTTAACAGGAGATTAACATTTCTATCGTGAGTATACTTTTGAATATAGAAAATTAGAAAAGTGCGCCAAAAACAGACAAAGAGAAAGAGACTCCCAAAGAACAAAAAAACAGAAAAGTTAAAGGAAACAAATCTACTGAGACCAATACTTCCATAGACAAGAGCTTAGATAGTGAAGAGAGTAGTTTGAATGTAGAAAAGACAGAAAAACAGGTAAAGATTGACACTATGCTTTCGCAGATGGCGAAGAGTGTAAAAGAACCTCAGGTTGACGATATTGTAGCCGTGTTGAATGTCTTTGACGAAAAACTTAATAAGCTGGCGTCGAAGGAGTATATAGACATAAGTCTTAGAAAATTAGTGTCGGAAGACTTTGTTAATCAGAAGTTTGAAAATCTGAAGGAAGACCTTAGTAACAAAATAAAAGAGGATTTAGATAAAGTGTATGAGCAGTTTCGGAAAGTTAAAGAGACAGTGGACAAATCTATCAATAAAATTGAAAAACTGAAGAACTCAAATTCTGATATGGAAGTGAAGGTCAGTAGGGTAGAAAACGAAAACAAAGAAACTAAAAAGAAAAATCTTGAGTTAGAAGAACTATTACAAGAACGAGAAACGCGCCTAAAGTCACATGAAATCATGATTAACAATTTAGAACAATATACCCGACGAAACAGCATTAGGATTTATGGTCTACCTGATGACAAAAATGAGTCAGCTGAAGATAGTCGAGAACAGGTACTTAAGATGTGTAGTGACAAACTGAATATCAAATTATCGCCGGTAGAAATAGGCATCGCCCATAGACTCGGAAAGTACACTGCCGATGGAAACAGACTAATTATATGTAAATTTACAACTAGAATGAGGAAAAGGTCTATCATAAATGTAAGGAGACTATTGAAAGGTACTTCAATTGTTATTAGAGAGGATTTGACATCCAAAAATGCTAAATTACTCGAAAAACTTTCAGCCAGAGACGATGTCTCAAACGTTTGGTCCGACGAAGGGAAAGTTATCGCCCTGCTTATAAACGGCAAGAAATTAAGGGTGGACCTACACACAGATCTTAGTCGACCGTTCATTCCACAGGACGAATTGGAGCGACTCCTCAGAGAAAAGCAAAGTTCAGCTAAAAAATAATTAGTAAATTCTTTGTACATAAGTTGTTATTTGCAACATGTGCTTGTTTGTTATGACAATATGCATATTAAGAAGGTGTGGGTTAATAATGTTAAATGATTGGTACTTAATATTCACATGACCCAGTTACAAACTTGACCAAGATATCATTGAGATAAACATTCTGACCAAGTTTGACATCGGTAACGGATTATTTTACTGATAACAGTACTGACTATATGTACGAGGAGACTTTTTACGGCCGACAATATGCACAAATAGCGCTACTATGAATTCAGATGAAAGTGCCTCTGGCTGGGAGCGAACACGCAGAGGAATTTGGAATGTATTCAGCCCCAATAAAGAAGGAAAAGAAGAATTGGATAAGAGAAAGTGTGATGATTGTGTTAAATCGTAAATGTGCATAAAGTGAATGGTTCATGAATTTTAGATAACAAGTTGAACCAGGAAGTTATTCTAATTTAATGGCTTACTATGACATGATCAGATGATATTTTGGATAACCAACAATGAAAAAGTCTAATGATTTTATACTGTAGGATAGAATGTAAAATCTTATGTTACATAATGTACAAATGTTTGAAGGTAAAGAAATCTTTTATAGAAAGAAATATGTATAATACCTTTTATTATAAAGATTAAAAAAAAAATTAACACAATCATCGGGTGGGGATAGAGGTTTGTAATTAGATCAACATCTGTTTTATGAGAAGTCTTGATGGGCTAAGTAAAAAAATCCTTCGGGTGTTGGAGAGGATAGAGTGTAGCTACCTGATTGACAATATTTATTTAGGGGGTGGGGTCTAGGTTAGGGTTGGGTTGTGATGAGGTAGGTTTAGAGTGGGTGTTGGTACTTATCTCCTCCCCTCAAATATTCCATTCCTTAACTCAAACCAACAGACATTTCTTGAGGAGTGGGGTGGGTGGTACCCAGCCAGCCAACAAAAAATATTTTTATAGGTTTTATTTCTTTAATTTCTAACTAATCAAACCGATAAAAATTAAATATCTTTACAGTTGGGGTGGGGTGGGTCCAGGTAGGTAATTGTATTCCACTATTATATTTAGTTTTACTCCTCCAACATTATTTTCGTTTATTTCATGTGCATACCTTATTTGTATACATCATCGATTCCATATTGTTTACTATCATAAATTAATAATTAACCAAGTGTTTTGGTATATAATCACCTTTTAAACCCTCAAATCTAACATGTATAAGGGAGATAAACCTTTCACTCTTAAAAAATTACCAAAAAGACTCCTTTTGACCCCTATGATTTTAGCTGAAGTGTCATTTTGTTTGTCTCTAAATTTGGGGTATTTTTGCTAATAATAAGCATAATCCCCCCCCCCCAAAAAAAAAGTGGTCAGAATAAACCTTGAGATTCAGCAGGGTAACTCCTTATAAACCAACAGCATTTCATTTCAGATGACCAGTTTTATCAGCGCGTACTTGACAGATGTAGCCAATCATTGATCGTTGATCTCGATCCTACACCTTTGTTGGACACGTTTCTGTCAGAGGAAATTCTTGAATACACCACTGTTCGCGATATACAGGTTTGAGAACTGTCAAGTGCACTTAACTCTTAACCTTCACTGAATGGGTAAGGCCCCTCCCCATGTCCACAAAGACTTGTGAAGCTCTAGGATTGTATTTTAAAATTGTATTAAAAAGTAAATGATATCACTATATAATTTATTCTGAAAACAGTGAAATTAAGTCGTGCGCAAATCCCAGGTTCCCATCTGATTTCCGGGCTAGTACGGTTTAATAAGCTCTAGGACAAATTTTAGTTAATTGCATCTGAACTACAAAATATTGTAAGCAATATATTTGACATCAAAATAATAATGTAAAACTTTTTTTGACAGGAACTGCAATTGACATCAGCAAAAAACAGAGCAATTTGGCAAACATTTAGAAGTAGAGGTCGCCTGGGTTACGACCAGTTACAGCACTGCCTGAAGAAGGCAGAGCAAAGTTATCTTGTTGACACTCTTCTAAAAGCTGAATCAGAATTAAAGAGAATAATAGAAATGGAGCAGAGACAAATTTCTGAACAAAGAGAAGCGTCAGGTCGGTCTTTTGTTAAAATAGATGGAAAGTAACTTTTAAAATCAGTGAACATGACAGAATCTGATATCAAAATATTGCAGGCTCAGGTTTGATTGAGCCTGTTCATGAGCCGCTATGGTTATGCATATTACTGTCTACGTCGCCAAGCCCCAGGTTGAGCACTACTCATTATTTACAAAGATATTTGTATCATGCTCAACGGTTTTTTTAAGATTGCATTGCTACAGACAAATAAAAATTACAGTAAAATGTAGTAATATTTGTTGGGTATTTATTTTCATGGAATTCATGTGCACGTTAATTGATAAATTTGCATTAAAGATGAAAATTTAAATTACAGATGAAGTACAGAATATGACATTAAGGTAATTGTGGTTTTGAAAAATTTCAAACCACACATTTCAGAACTAAAGAAAATGCTGTTCGATGAAAAACTGCAAAATGACTCCCATGAATATGACAGCATTTGTATTTTCCAGAGTATAATTTTGTAACCTTTGAAGTGTGATAGCTGTAAAAGTCTCCATTAACATAAAGTTTGTAATGTTATCGGTAAATAATCAGTTACCAATGTCATGTAATGATGATCACTTTTGTCCGCCCAACCTTTTTGGGTTATATTGGATAGCCAGGTCGCTAGAGTGTTTTGAGTTAAATAGCTAGGCATTATTGGAATGCACTAAAAGTTCAATTTTCAGTTTTGGTGATTTCATTACAAAAGTGTTAATAGAAATGTATTGGAGTATGTAGTGTAAGAACTATGACCCTGCTTCAATGGTCAAGGTCATAGTTCTTTCATTCGTCACTCCAATACAATAATGACCCCTATTGTTTTATGGGTCAGAGGTCAAGGTCATTGCTACAGAGATTAGAAAATTAGTTTGTTATAAGTTGAATATCATTTTATGACATCTTTGAATTAGAGTTGAAGGGACACACTCACATAACATTAGATATTTTTGTAGTTTAAGTAATTTTAGTTTCTGATTAGAGACTGATGTTGATTTTCTTCTTGGTTGGTAGTTGACTCTGATTGATTTTGCATAATATCAGCGTATATTCTCTTGCTTAGATTGAGCCTGTTTATGAGCAAAAATAGAAATACATAGTACTGGCCTCTGAGATGAGTGCTTGTCAGTATTTACATAAATATATGTATCATGGTAAAAAGGTCGACATGATAGTATATGTAGAGATATTCAGCTGTACACAGCCTTTCCTTTCAATGAACAAGAAACTCAAATGTTACTGTTGCTCAAGTTGTTTTACTCTTTATCTAGTAGAACCACATACAGCTGGAAAACCACTTATCTAACTCTCAGCAAATTTTGTCTTCTTTGTTGCAATATTTAGAGGTTACATAATTTCTGATTTGGAGGACATTAGGTCAATAAAACTTCTTTCATCAGAAGCATTAAAAGTTCTATATTTCTTCTATTTAAGAAATGGAGTTAAGTCAAAGAATTCCAGAGGAGAACGATTTGATGGAGATAGCTAGCTTTATAGGAATGAATTGGGAGTTTCTTGGACCTAAGTTGGATGTTCCAAACAGTTTAATAGATCAGATTAAGATGAACTATCCTGGAAATGTTAAGATGCAAATATATAGGATGCTTCTAGAATGGAGACAGTCCAGTGTTTCTCCGCCAACAATGGGGAAACTTCTAGAAATACTTAAATCTGCCAGAAGTTATGTAAATATGGAATGGGAAAAGATAGAAGGCATGTTATTTGATGTTCATATCTGTATTGTTTAACAGAACTGAACTTTGAACTAAACCATATAAATTTCAAGCTCATTTTTTTCTCTTGTTTATGTTAGTCCAAAGTCTAGGTCAAGTTTAAAGCCAGTTAGACCAGACCAATAACACAGAGCTAGAGTCTTTGGACTTTAAATACCAAATTCTTCAGGTGGAGTTCACATTTGGTGGAGTTATGCATCTTTTGTACTTGGATTTCGACATAAAATCTTAACATTTGTACATCGATTTTGACATAAAACCTTAACATTGGCTATAAATTCGCAATTTCTTAACATTTCTTCATCAAATGTTCAAATTAAATTCCTTATTATGACAACAAGCTCGTGATGTCAAATTCTTTAAGTTGGTGACATATTTGATGGTGTTATGTCCCTTTTTGTTCTTGCCTGTTTTTATTCAGACAGAGCATAAGAGGGAGACACAAGTTTTTAACTGAAAAACGGAAGGTTTAAGTCACATATAAACTATTTTCTTTCATAACCGTAAAAAGCAACTCTGAAGCTTTGCACACAATAAAATTGTCAAAAGAATTTTTTATCTCTTTTTAGTTTTACCTATAAGTATAGTATAAAGTATCACAAAATAATCAGTGGATAAAAATTCTTCTGTAATTTCAAGGTTTCATGAGAAACTAAGTGGTTTGTATTATTACTATTACATTATCATGTAATGTTAACATGTCAAATTTAATTTTGAAAATACTTCTGAAATGAAATCAGTATGATTTTTAACTTGCCAATATATATTTTTCTTTATCATTATTTACAGGTATTTCCAAGGACCCTCCTAACAGGTAAACTTTTTTTGCAGGTGCATTTGAATTAACTCTGAATTTCTTTCCCTATAATACTTTCTTGGAGTTAATAATAGGTCAGTGGCGGATCCAGGGGGGTTCCGACGAACCCCCCTAATTTCCATAATTTTTTGTGTCCCAGCTGGTTCGCGGTTCGAAGTTTGTGGGTATGAATTAATATGATTTCCAGAAAGAAATGGATGGCCAGTTGTTGCTAAATTGTTTCACTTTGCAACAAAAAATGCGACCTTCGTGGTGGTCTTGGGTGTCAAAACTTAGACTTCATTCATATTGCGTACTCTCAATTAAAACCTGTGTATTTCCAATAAACAATTTTGCACCCTTGCACACGTGCCAATGTAGGTGGCCATTCTGCTTTTAATCAAAACAAGTCAGTAGGAAATTGTTAATCAATGGAAAACTTAGTATTGCATGTTTTTTGCCTCACAAAGTCTTCGTCACGGGCATTTAATAAATCACCGAAAAGGCGACCTTTTGCAACTTAATAACATTAGAAGTTAGAGTCTGGGCCATAAAATGTATCACTAATTTCAAGTGCTTATATTCGCAATACAAGAAAAAAAAAGTAGTTTGAATAAAAAAATTATTTCCCAAAATATGCGAGGCATGCCATGGAGCACGTGCGTACCGTATATTAAACATGGTCGTTTCAGGATTTTAGCGCCAAAATCATTACACAATTATTTCTGCTTACATCGGTCTCTTACATAAAAGTGCGTCTGTTTGGACTGAATTTAGTGCCGTTAATGAAAGTAAAGCATTTTAAAGTCGAAATACACTAAGCCGTAACATATTTTATATCCTACGAAGAAATATCGGTGCCGCTCGGTATTTTCCAAATTACTTCTTCTTTAAACGATATTTTTTTGATTTCGAGACATTTTTTTCTTAATTCAGCATTGTTTGCATATTTTGCGTTTATTAAAACAATATAATTTGTTAATTCTGACAAATTTTGACTTGACTATGATGGAAGTTGAGTGGATTATTCGCCTAGTTTTCTGATACCTAGATTCTTAATATTCTATGGCAGTTAAGCTGTTTTTAAATGCATTATAGACTCGCGTACACGTCTAATTTCAGAGCTTCAGTATAAGTATCTTACATAAGTGTGAGATGAAGATGGAAAAATCTGTCACCGAGGGGGAACTGTTTTGCGGGAACGAGGCTCTGCAGAGTTCCCGCCAAAACGTGGCAGTTCACCCGAGGTTTTTCTATCTTTACCGAATGTCTCCTGCAAGATACGTTATTTGCATACCGTTTACTGTTCATAACGTTTGTGCACGTGTATACAAACTAAATTTTGTTTCCTTACGCTGAAATATTGACGTTAGCGTAAACCCTATTTTCTAAATGACGTCACTAACTTTAATAAATTACGTTAGATACTTGAAGACGTGACGTCACTCGTGTAGCACGCGAACGTTATCTTTTCCCTAGGGAAAAGATAAGATTTTCTTTCCCAGGTAAAACACGCTGAAAAACTTATCCGGTATGCAAGAATAAAGATTTTCAACGTACAACGTCTAAAACAATTAATATAACCGACGTTAAAAGTGTTTATAATTTCGAACGGAAAAAGAAATAAGATTTTTTTCTCCATACACACTTTAACTGTTAACTTTATATTTATAGAGTATTATAATGCCATCACAGAAGTTGACATAAACGTTCATAAATTTATTTTATGCAAGTTGAAATATTGTTTCGCGTATCTAGATAAATAATGAGATGGAGTATTTGGATCTGAGTGCCTTTTAATTTCATCACTACTGTTCAAAGGGAAATAGTTAAAATCAAGCATGAAAGATATGTCCATGCTATAAAATCCCCACAAATTATCCCATAATGCAGGATTAAGGATTAAGACTAGATTGTCAAAATTTTCGAGGAAACAGGCCCCCGGATCTCTTCATTAGTTAGGCATCATACAAATTCATTTAGGCCTCTTACCAATTTTATTTATCGATGTGTCCGAGAGGCTGATGTTCAAGCTCAGTACAAATTACAAATTAACGCTATCAAAAATATGATTCGCTGAGTTTAACCCCCCCCCCCTTGCTGAAATCTTGGATCCGCCCCTGATGGTTATTATTTTCTCACATTTGCCACTGTATACAAATATAAGCTTGAACAGGTTTGTCTGTTCTCTGGATTTCTTAATAACTTGCAAAGGGTATTTAGATGATCTTACAACTAGTTATAGCTCAACTATTCAAAATCTTGGGGAGATATCCTAATCACCCAGACCACACCAAGACCTGTAATATTTATTATACTCCAGCATACGAAGTATTGGGGGTTTATAGGAGTCATTATCCGGTTGGTTGGTTGGTTCGTTGGTTGGTTGGGCGGTCTGTCTGTGGCACTTACAGCGTTCACAGTTTCAAGATATCAACTTGAAACTTTAAACATGTGTTCGTGAGTACATTTTCGCGAACTGTTTTTTTCTCATGTGGATCAGTCCATTATTTTTCGGAGGGGAGCACGATTTAACAAAATCTTGTGACGCGAACTACTTCTACAATTTTAAGATATTGACTTGAAACTTGACACACATGTTTGGCATGAAGTGTAGATGTGCGTGACATATTTTTCGTGTGGATTAGTCCATTATTTTTTGCAGGGGACATGATTTAACACAATCGTGTTATGCAAACTTCTAAATCTTGTGATGCGAACAACTTCTACAGTTTTTAAGATATTGACTTGAAACTTTATACATATGTTCGGCATGAAGTGTAGATGTGCGCGACCTATTTTTCGTGTGGATCAGGCCATTATTTTTTGCAGGGGACATGGTTTAACAAAATCGTGTGATGCAAATTTCTACAGTTTTCAAGATAAAAGACTTTAAACTAAAATTGTATGTTCAGCATTAAGTGCTCATGTAAGCAACATATTTTTTGTAGATCAGTCCATTATTTTTTGGAGGGGAGCATTATTAAACAAAATCTTTTGCTAGAGAAAATAAAATATTTATCGCCTGTAATGAACACAGGGCATTCTTTACAGATGGTTCTTATGATAATTATACTTCATGGACCTGTCAAGACCTTATCCAGGCGCTCACATTTTTAGCTCGACTATTCGAAGAATATGTCGAGCTATTGTACTCACTTGGGCGTCGGCGTCGGCGTCGGTGTCGGCGTCGGCGTCGGCGTCCCGCTTTGGTTAAAGTTTACGTGCAACCTACCTATATCTTAAAAACTACTATAGCTACAGCTTTTAAACTTGGCACACTTGTTCGTCATCATGTCCCGAGTGTGTATGCCAAGAACCATAACTCAAACTTTCATTTTGATCAAATTATGGCCCTTTTTTGACTCAGAATTACAGGTTAAAGTTTGCGTGCAAGCTACTATACAAACTAATAACTTCAATACTACTTATACTACAGCATTGAAACTTTCAACACTTGATCATCATCATATCCCAAGTGTGTATGCCAAGAACCATAACTCTAACTTTCATTTTGATCAAATTATGGCCCTTTTTTGACTTAGAATTACAGGTTAAAGTTTGCGTGCAAGCTACTATACAAACTAATAACTTCAATACTACTTATACTACAGCTTTGAAACTTTCAACACTTGATCATCATCATATCCCAAGTGTGTATGCCAAGAACCATAACTCTAACTTTCATTTTGATCAAATTATGGCCCTTTTTTGACTTAGAATTACAGGTTAAAGTTTGCGTGCAAGCTACTATACAAACTAATAACTTCAATACTACTTATACAACAGCTTTGAAACTTTCAACACTTGATCATCATCATATCCCAAGTGTGTATGCCAAGAACCATAACTCTAACTTCTATTTTGTTCAAATTATGCCCCTTTTTGACTTAGAATTTCAGGTTAAAGTTTGCATGCAAGCTACTGTACAAACCCATAACTTCCATACTACTTATACTACAGCTTTAAAACTTTCAACACTTCTTCATCATCATATTTCAAGTTTGTATGCCAAGAACCATAACTCTAACTTCAAGTTTGTTCAAATTATTGCCCTTTTTCGACTTAGAATTTTTTATTTTTGCCCCTTTTCACTTGAAATTAGAATTAAGACTTATAAATAATTGTAATAGGTTCAATGTTAGTGTTTTTCATATGTAATGCTATAGAAAATGTTGAAAACAGATGTACTTAACATACTTTGGTTGAAAGTGTTGAGAAATTGTGGGGTGGGTGGGGGCATATACTATACTATAATATACTATACTATACTATACTATACTATACTATACTATACTATACTATACTATACTATACTATACTATACTATACTATACTATACTATACCATACCATACCATACCATACCATACCATACCATACCATACCAGACCAGACCAGACCACACCAGACCAGACTGAGACCCCAACCGAGACTGAGACCCAAACCAAGACCGAGACCCAAACCGAGACCAGACCGAGATCCAAACGAGACCGACACCCAAACCGAGACCGAGACCCAAACCGAGAACGACACCCAAACCGAGACCGACACCCAAACCGAGACCGATACCCAAACCGAGACCGACACCCAAACCGAGACCGAGACCCAAACCGAGACAGAGACCCAAACCGAGACAGAGACCCAAACCGAGACCGACACTCAAACCGAGACCCAAACAGAGACCCAAACCGAGACCGAGACCCAAACCGAGACAGAGACCCAAACCAAGACCGAGACCCAAACCAAGACCGAGACCCAAACCGAGACTGAGACCCAAACCGAGACCAGACCGAGACCCAAACCGAGACCGACACCCAAACCGAGACCGAGACCCAAACCGAGACCAGACCGAGACTGAGACCCTAACCGAGACCAGACCGAGACCGAGACCCAAACCGAGACCGACACCCAAACCGAGACCGACACCCAAACCGAGACCGACACCCAAACCGAGACCGACACCCAAACCGAGACCGACACCCAAACCGAGACCGACACCCAAACCGAGACCCAAACCGAGACCGAGACCAGACCGAGACTGAGACCCAAACCGAGACCAGACCGAGACCGAGACACAAACCGAGACCGACACCCAAACCGAGACCGAGACCCAAACCGAGACCGAGACACAAACCGAGACCCAAACCGAGACCGAGACCAGACCGAGACTATTACTATTACTATTCTATTACTATTCTATTACGATACTATTACTATTCTATACTACACTCACCGGCATTTCTAATTACACACTTTATAGACGAAAATAACTAGACCCTTTAATATTTGACTATTTCTAAAATCTGAAAAAAAGTAATTGGATTAAGTTTTAACAGCGAATTATTATAGCACTGACATTCTTAAACTAATTGCACAATAAAATAGTTCTGTGAAAGCATTTGTAGCGTAAATGACCGTCGCCGAATATGACGTCACGTGCATCGCGTTACGTCATTTTCGTACACTCAACATGGTATTCAATCATCGTAATATCAACGTTATGCCGTAGTTATTCTAATTAAAACAATTTAAGGGCAGTAAAATGAATGTAAAGACTTGTAACTTACCTGTCTTACTGACGTGCCAGCTTGGAGCATTCCAACGGCACGCGCTCTCTCTACCAAAGTTATACGCGCCATTTTTTGTGAGTTTTTATACCGGCCTTTTTATCTCTGGCTAGAATTCTAATGATTTTGGCTAAATTCAAACTTGCCTAACATTTTGTACATGTGTGCACGAGGAAAATGCTGATTTCAAATTTTCGTCTCGCATGAATGAACTCGAATGGGGATTTTCGTGTAACGTGCTACGATTAGACATCAACTCCAGGTACAACTCCCGTTATAACCAATTACCATAAACACCATGTTTTGATAGTTATTTTCGTCTATAAAAAGTGTGTAATTAGAAATGCCGGTGAGTGTATACTATACTATTACTATACTATTACTATACTATACTATTACTATACTATTACTATACTATACTATTACTATACTATTACTATACTATTACTATACCAGCAACACCAGCAACACCAATACCACCACCAATAACATTAACACCACCACCAACATCAACACCACCACCAACAACAACAACGCCCCCACCACCAGCAACAACACTACCACCACCAGTAACAACACCAACAATGACAACACCAGCAACCAGCATACCATACTGTACTACACCACGCCACACCACTTTAGGTGGGCAGGGATAGTAGGTTGATGGGTGTCGGATCAGGGGTTTATGGGCTGGGTTGTGTAAACCCTAAAAAAATCTACAATAATAAATTAAGTGTAATTTATTGATTTCCTAACTTGGATTAAGAAACTTTTGTTCATGTGTCCATTGTTGGAGGCGTCATAAACTCCTGAATCACTCCCCAGTTTAAATGAAGCCCAGTTACAATGTGCTTAATAATTCTGACTTTTCGAATAGTCGAGCTTGCAGTCGTTTCCGACTGGCTCTTGTTATTGGATAATATTTATTTGAGATTTGGTACCTCTATTTATAAACAAGTAATAGGCATTCCAATGGGTACTAATTGTGCACCCCTTGTTGCTGATCTGTTTTTATACTGTTATGAAAGAGATTTTATGTTATCTCTTTCTACAGAACATCAAGATGATATTATTACAGCTTTTAACAACACCTCGAGGTACCTTGATGATTTATTAAATATAGATAATAACTATTTTCCATCACTAGTTAATAAGATTTATCCTAAAGAACTACAGCTTAATAAAGCGAACACTACAGAAAAGCAAGCAAACTTCCTTGATTTAAATCTGTCCATTGAAAATGGTTACGTCACTACTAAAATTTATGATAAAAGAGATGATTTTAATTTTAATATAGTAAATTTTCCGTTTTTAGACGGCGATGTTCCTCGTGCTACATCTTACGGGGTTTATATCTCACAACTTGTTCGCTTTTCAAGAGCTTGCAACGATGTTAATGATTTCAATGAACGTAATCTTTGCATTACAGAAAAACTTTTAAAACAAGGTTATCGGTATCACAAATTAAGGAAAACCTTTTGCAAGTTTTATCGCCGATATCCAGATTTAATTCATAAATACAGGTGCAGTTTAAAATCACTTTTGCAACAAGGAATTTCACAGCCAGTTTTTTATGGAGATTTAATTTATAAACTTAAGAAGATAAAAGGCGGTGTTAATTTCTCCCGGTTATTCGTAAAAACCATCTGTAAATTTAAAAAGAAAGGTTACAAACATGATATTTTACAGCGCTCTGCAGGCCTGGTGATTAACCCATCTACAGTTGATCATTTTGCTTACCTCTTTGGTTGCACGACGGTGGCAGGGGTTTAAGAGTTTATGAAGGTTTATGGGGAAATCTTTTCTTAAAAGAACCTAGAAGCTCGATTTGTTTCTTTTATCCCTGTCATCGTGTTCTTGCTGATTTTACTCCAGATGCTCTGGTCTCAGTAAGATCATTGAGTACCCGCCCTTTGGCTTTGCAATGCTATTAAATTCTTATGTTTATATGTTTGTATGCTTTTGCATGCAACATTGTTGAGCTGATGGATGGGTTGGAGTTATTTCACCAAGACAATTTGTACTTGTTTTGTAATACGAGAACCTGTTGGGGCAAGTGTGAGGTTGGTGCACCCTAGAACCTGGTTTAAACCCCCAGTGGCATTTTGTTTTGCCACTGACCGTTCCAAGGCGGTAACCCCTCTGGTTCTCACTTTTGTTATTTGTTTGTGGCGTCCATTTTGAAACTAATTTTTATAATACCATGCTCTCTTTTCCTCTCTACTTTTTGGCTGTGTGGGGAGGCTGTGTATGCTGGATGTGGCCATTCCTGATATGCATATTTAATTTTTTTATTTAAAATCTTATGACGCAAACTACTCTCCAGTTTTCAAACTTTAAACATACGTTTGTGAGTGGATTTCCATGACATACTTTGTTTCACGTAGATCAGTCCATTATTTTTAGCAGGGGAGTATGATTCAACAAAATCTTGTGACACGAACTACTTCTACAGTTTTTAAGATATTGACTTGAAACTTTAAACATATGTTCGGCCTGAAGTGTAGATGTGCGTGACATATTTTTCGTGTGGATCAGTTCATTATATTTTGCAGGGGACGTGATTTAACAAAATCGTGTTATGTAAACTTCTACAGTTTTCAAGATATTGACTTGAAACCAAAATTGTATGTTCTGCATGAAGTGTGTATGTCAGCAACATATTTTTGAGTCGTTCAGTCTATTATTTTTTGCAGGTGAGCATTATTTAACAAAATCTTTAATTTAAAATCTTATGATGCAAACTACTTCTCCAGTTTTCAAACTTTAAACATACGTTTGAGAGTAGATTTCCATGACATACTTTGTTTCATGTGGATCAGTCCATTATTTTTTAGCAGGGCAGCATGATTCAACAAAATCTTGTGACACGAACTACTTCAACAGTTTTTAAGACATTGACTTGTTTGACAGGAGAGGTGACCAGGAAGAGCAAAGTTATTTTCAGAGAACTGAGGTCCTTTATGACAGGGGTATCACAGGGGGCCATGTTGTTCCTCCAGGACAGGAAAAACTAATGCTAGGTGTTGGAGAGCCATCAGTGCCTTATAGATATTGACTTGACTTGATATTAAACATATGTTCAGCATGAAGTGTAGATGTGCGTGACATAATTTTTGTGTGGATCAGTCCATTCTTTTTGGCAGGGGACATGATTTAACAAAATCGTGTTATGCAAACTTCTATAGTTTTCAAGATATCGACTTGAAACTGAAATCATATGTTCTGCATGAAGTGCGCATGTTAGTGACATATTTTTTATGGATCAATCCATTTTTGGTCGGAGGGGAGCATTATTTAACAAAATCTTATGACACAAACTACTTCTCCAGTTTTCAAACTTTTAACATACGTTCGTGATTAGATTTGCATGACATATTTTTTTCATTTGGATCAGTCCATTATTTTTTAGAAGGGTAGCACAATTCAACAAAACCTTGTGAAGTCAACTACTTTTACAGTTTTGTTTACATCCGGTGAAAACCCAAGTCGCTATTTTTAAACACAACTTTTGCAGCAAATTTTCAGGATTTCAGTTATTTTTCAACTTGAACCCATGAAAGATGCAAACATCATTTCTGTATACTCTGACAAAGCAGTATTGCGGGGGTATTAATCCCCTTCAGTGATAGCTCGAGTTATTGATTTAATAATTTCCCTTTTTGCAAGCGTGCAATTCTAGTTTTATATCTGTAACTTCCTCTGGATTTTAAGTTAAACAGAAATCATAGTATTGGTACATCTTGGAGCCAAAACATGTTCTGCCGAACATTTCATTCTAGTTACATATTTTTATACGCCCGTTTGAAAAACGGGACGTATTATGGGAACACCTGCGGCGGGCGGGTTGGCAGGCGGGCAGCGTCCACAGGGTTTCCGCTCTCTTAAGTCAAAGAGTTTTCATCAGGTCTTTATCAAACTTGATGAATTTGTTGGTGTACATAATGTCTCAACCACGTTACTGTTTCCGCTCTTTTAGTAAAATTGTTTTCATTTGCTCTTTATCAAACTTGGTGAATATGTCGGTGGGCATCATATCTCGACCAAGTTCTATAACCTGCCAAATCCCCCCCAGGCACTCCTGAATTATGGCCCTTGAATTGTCCAAAAACTGAATTAGCGGTATTTGCTCTCCAAGTCGAATAATTTTCATCTGATCGTTACGCAACTTTGATGATCAGCATTTTGACAGGTGTATTTTGTGTCAGTTTGGCACTCTTGTTATAAGTTTTTTGAAAAACACATTGGGATGAGATCGTAAATTATAGGAACCTCATAAAAATGATTGATTCAGCATCATATTTGTTTGACAGGAGAGGTGACCAGGAAGAGCAAAGTTATTTTCAGAGAACTGAGGTCCTTTATGACAGGGGTATCACATGGGGCCATGTTGTTCCTCCAGGACAGGAAAAACTAATGCTAGGTGTTGGAGATCCATCAGTTCCTTATAGAATGTTTCGTAATCAACCATTGACTATGTATCAACACAACCTTCCCAGTTCACTTCCTGAAAACCTTAACTCTGCCTCAACTCTTTACTCGGCTCAGTATAACCAACTAGGAAACACACGCAGGCAAGGGAGTAATTTCAGCAATATTCCAGGGCCTGATATGTCTCAGGGTGCAAACTTCTCAGATGGACCAACCTCTCCAGTTTCTGCTAGAGACCATGTTGATGCAATGAGAGAAAGATCACCTCAAACTTATAGCCATGCTGGGGATGCAAGGAGGTTGACACAGTCAGCGCCTCCTCATTCAGCATCTGTGCCTGAGAACATGGGAAGTCAACAAAATAACCCATCCATGGATTTTAATTCTCTCCACCAGTCTCTGAATAAAATCATAGAAGGTGCGCAAGAAATTCACCATCTGGATCCTTCTTATCACTCTCCGACAATGGCTAGCCAGCCAATCACAAGTCCGGCAGCTCCTTCAGCAGTGCAAAACCAGCCTTCTCAGCAGGGATCATCAGTTACTGTTGTGAGAGATTCCACAGATATTGTAGATTCATCTGTACCTTCAAATAGTACAGATCAGACCAGTCTAGCACCAGAGTTTCAAGTTGAAGGAGAACTTCCAAAGTGCCCTCATGATGGACGATTGCTAACATGGAGTGTTCCTGAATTCAGAGATATCATAGGGAAGTCCACAAAGAAAGTTACTAAAGGAGGCTTTGGAGCTGTGTATCTATGTAAGTATAAAATGTTTTAATACAGGATAGTTTTAAAAATCTTGCCCTCAACAATTTAGGTAGCGGACATTTTAGGAAGAGAAATCTTTACTGTAGAGGAATTTACTGTACCAGTTATTTGGTCCATTTTCATCCCCCAACACAGAGCGGTATGGGGATAAAGGAATGGGATCATCTAACCATCTGTCTGAATGTCTGTCCGTCCTTCTGTCTGTGTGTGTGTATGCATACAGATTTTATGTCGTGTCCATCTGTCTGAATGTCCGTCCGTCCTTCCGTCTGTGTGTGTGTATGCATACAGATTTTGTGTCGTGTCCATAACTTCTCAACCCCTGGAGGGAATTTTATGAAACTTCACCCCATCAAGACGATGTGCAGAACGCATGTTCCAGCCTGGTCAGCTCACGGTCATTGAGCTCTAACTATACTTGGAAATCAGGGAGAAGTTTTTTCATAATTTTACTTAATTACTGAGAAGTTTGCAGTCAACAGCATTCTTTCCCTATGTAGTCTATACAAAATGACTTCTCTCAAAGAAGGGAGAAGTCTGGTAACTTTTGGGAGACAACTTTCACGTCTCCCATTAGTGAGAGCCATGGTTTAAGAACAAGGTCACGTGTGGGGGGTTAAACCCGTGGTTTTCCCCTTTATTATTTTTAGAAACTGTCAAAAAGGAAGCATAATTCATAATACTTTAAGTAAAGGTCAAGACATGATCTGCAGATGCCATTACAATGGCACATATTAAACAATATGTAAACATAAAACGTATATATAACATGTTGTGTAAATAAATTTTTGGAACGCCTTGGCAAATACGGCGATCATCATGTAATTTTGGGATTTTGTAAGCGATTGGTTTGCAAGGTTGTTGATTAAAGCATGTTTAATGACTGATCTTCAGATCCTGATACCGTAGTGGTTTTCAGGAGATGATTTTAATCAGATTGGCAAATATAACATCCTATGTCAGTCATAAATGGAATTTGCTGATCGGGACCATTTTGCATGCATTTTTCGTTAATAAATAATTATTCTATAATTAAACAGATAAAGACAAGCTGAAAAATCTTGGTATACCTGTTGTTGTAAAAGAAATCGATTGCATAAATAAACCCAGACATAAGATGATGTCGATCACCAACGTAAGTATATTTTAACCTTCACAGTAGATAATTATTGTGAGGTAGTTTGTGGATTCTGATTCTCCTTCATCCCACACCCCCACTCCTCACCCGAATTTTCAAACAGTTGTCTGATGTCAGAGACTAAGATGATTGAAAGGAAAATAATATTATTACATCTAACAACATAACCTCGAATGAAGAGATTTTGGTAGGCTGGCAGCTATGTTTTCTTTACGTAATTCTCCACCCTGCTTATCTCTCTATGTATTCTTATTCTTTAATAATCACTTCCAGTGTTCCACCGTTTTGAGTGAAACATCTGGCAACTGTTTGGCTTTCAGAAGTCAATTTTAGCTCACATGAGCTGAATGGTAAGAGTGAGCTATTGTGATCAGATTCGGACCAGCATATTCGGTTGGTTTTTAAATTCTCAATAATCCACAATTAAAACAAGAGGGTCCATAGGACCCTTGGTCGCTCACCTGTCAACAACTACTCAATGGTTGCAAGAGTTGTGTGCAAGTTCGGTAAAATCGAATAAAAAAATAATGCTGCTAAAATTTACTGTATAACAATATGTAATAAAACTAGTGACCCCCGGGGAAGAGCCATGTTTGACCCCAGGAGAATAATTTGAAAACAAGTTTTGTAGAGGACCACTACAGGATGCCAATACCAAGGTTCTAGGCCTTGTGGTTTTAGGGAAGAAGATTTTTTGAGTTTTCCCTATTATAAGTCTATGTAAAACAAGTGACCCCTGGGGCGGGGCCATTTTCGACCCCAGAGGGATTGGTTGATCAATTTTGGTAGAGGACCACTATATGATGCTGTATATCAAATATAAAGGCTTTAGGCCTTGCAGTTTTAAAGAAGAAGATTTTTAAAGTTTCCCCTTTCCATTGCCATGGCAACCAGAGTTCTGCATAGAATTCAATTCTTTGAACAATTGTTTAAACCCAAGAAACATTCCTGGGAATTTGGATGAAATTGGCTTAGCGGTATATGAAAAGATGTCATTTAAATTTAAAGTTTATTTCATAACTTTAAAACTACTTGAGATATTTACTTGAAACTTCGAATATATATTCACCATCAAAATCTACATAATCCCAAGAACCATAACACTGCTTCCAATATATTTCAAGTTATGCTTCTTTTTCACTGAAATTTTGCGTTAAGCAAAATATACACTTGGTCCATAACTTTGAAACTACTGGAGCTATCTCATTGAAACGTTACGTATATCAGGGCTATCCGATCAACGTTTTTTGGCGTTGTCCCGGTTAGCTCAGTTGGTTACGTCGCAGGAATTGCATGGCTAGGCGCAGTCGCCGTGACGGTGCGGGTTCTCTCCCAGCTATAGACACTATCATTTGAAATTCACAGTAGCGCTATTTGTGCAGTGTGGCGGCCGTAAAAAGTCTCCCCTTACATTTAGTCAGTACTGTTATCAGTAAATTAACCCGTTACTGATGTCATGCAGTGATTGTTGCGTATATCAGGGCTATCCGATCAACGTTTTTTGGCGTTGTCCCGGTTAGCTCAGTTGGTTACGTCGCAGAAATTGCATGTCTAGGCGGTGTCGCCGTGACGGTGCGGGTTCGCTCCCAGCTAGAGACACTATCATTCAAAATAATTTGTCACAAATGTTCACTATGACAAGGCGTTGTGTTGTGTACAATTCCCATGCCTGTAGGTCCAAGGTCAAGGTCACTATATCTAAAACCAGAATTTTCTTGTCTGAGCTGTGAGTTTGTTATTACTTATTGGATTTTCAAATAAATTGGTATAAATGTTCACCATGACAAACATGCAAAGCGGGGGCATCCATGTCCAGTGGACACATTTCTAGTCACTTATGCAGTTGTCCCATAACCTTGAAACACCTGGAGATATTACTAAGAAACTTTAACTTTGAAACAAGATGAGATTAAAAAAATCAAACTTAGAATATATAGTCAGTATGCTGATCTTTACCATAACCACCAACACACAAAGCTCTGCTAACATTATTTTAAAATGATACCGCCATTTTAAAACATTTTGTTTTTATGTTCTTGGCACAAAACGTTTAAACTAATTTTGATATCAACTTCAAACTTAAAAAACATTTCCCCCATCATAATCTAGAACACTTTCACCAGAACCTATGCTTTTAAATGTAATGTCTTTTATCATTTAAGATTTTTTCTGTGACATTGTTTAAGTGATTGATCAATATTGAACTTATTGTAAAGGTCTCACATAAGGTAATAAGGTAATCTTAAATTACGTCAAATCAAGTTTCTAACTCCTCCAAAAATATTTCGTAGTTATTCCCCTTTTCAGTTCATTATTTATGGAACTATTTCTGTCATTTGAAATAAATATTCTCCCTGACCACTCAATACTTAATATGAACGTTTGGCCACAGTTATTGCTCTAAGTTATCTTTAGTTCTAAACTAAAACCTATAAGAATTGTTTGGGTCAACGGGGTGAGCAGGGGTTTGTTGTGTGTGTTAGAGGGTATGGACTCAGGGGTGTCTCGGTGGGGTAACTCCCTAAAATACTTCTTTTTCTAAACTCAGACCAACAAACTTTTTTGTTGGGTGTAGTTTGGGGTGGGGAGGTTGGGCAGTGGTAAAAAATGGGGGGTCAGTACCTGTGGTGTTGAGGGAGGGGAAAAATCACCCTACAGATTTTTTTTATTTTTAGATTTCGTTGAAATTATATTTAAGGCAGTAGCAAGAGGTAAAAAACAAATGACAATAAATAATTTGGATTATTGGTTTACTGGGGGAATATGGGTAGAAATGTGTGGGATAAGGGGTCCTTTTTTAATGCAAAAATCAAACCAATATTCTTTTGGTGGGGTGGATGTGGAAAGATCAGATTTAACTCCTGACTCACATCCCAGCTGAAATGAAGCCCAATTAAATTTTTGCTTTTTTCGACAATTCAGTTGGTTCATCACTTAAACATTATGTTATGTATTTGATTTATATAAAACAAAGAACAACTGTCCCTAATCATGGCCTACTTCATGCGAACAAGATACCTAACTTTTCTTTTATATTAATAATGATTTTTATAGAAAAGAAATAGAAAATAAATTTCACTTAGGATGACCTGCTCCATTTTCAACAAGACCATTAAAATATTACTTCCAACATTTTCAAGCAGTTATTGACGTTAAGTGATTGACAGTACAAGTTAACTTACATGTTTCTAATTGTTTCATATATATTCCATTCAAGTCTTCCCATTTGCAATGAAATACTTACTGTACTTAAAGTTATCTGTTTATTCTGTTATTTGAATATAATTTTCTCGTTTAGCATTGACTATTTACTATTCCTGTTTGCAAATGAATGTTTGATCATACATGTAGTTGTTGTTCCTTTCAATAAAAAATAAAACAATAAAATGAAATACACACAATGTAACTACTATCTTAAAATAAATTGCATTTATTAATAAATATTTTTAAAATTGCATTTACTTTAATTGATGTTTGTATCTACAGTCACCGAAATTTTAAATGAGTAGTTCTTCTAAGCATAAGTCCAAAACTACTCGAGGGATTTTATTCAAACTTCATACACTGACAGAGCACATTGGTAGGTAGTGCAATGTGCAAACAATAACTCTACCTTGTCTATTTTTAGAGTTATTCCTTTTTATCATATTTACTTGATAAATTTTGTCCGGAACATAACTTCAAAACTACTTGAGGGATTTTATTCAAATTTCATACACTGACAGAGCACATTGGTAGGTAGTGCAGAGTGCAAGATATATAATTCTAACTTGCCTATTTTTAGAGTTATTCCACTTTATCATATTTACTTGATAAATTTTGTCCGGAACATAACTCCAAAACTACTTGAGGGATTTTATTCAAATTTCATACACTGACAGAGCACATTGGTAGGTAGTGCAGTGTGCAAGTGCAATAACTCTACCTTGCCTTTTTAGAGTTAATCCCCTTTATCATGCTAACTTGATAAATTTTTTCCAGAGCATAACTCCAAAACTACTAGAGGGATTTTATTCAAACTTTATACACTGACAGAGCACATTGGTTTGTAATGCAGTGTGTAAGAACAATAACTCTACCTTGCCTATTTTTAAGGGGTTTTCTTCGTAAATTATACGAAAGTGCAACTTCAGGTAACTTATTTCCGGCGGGGGGATTAACCATGTGTAAAATGGCTCTTCTTTTATTTTATTATATTTTATTGTTTCCTTTATTTTATTATTATACAATAAGTGGTGTCAACTTATTAAACGGTAGCATATTTAATAAGTATTAGAGGTGGAATGCAAACCTTTCATAAATTATCATAGATCTTATTTGGACCTTGACCCTTGAAATGTTTGTTATAGTAAAATTTACAATTAAACATTTAATCTTTACAGTGTTTGCTTTATATTGATCTTTGTAGGAAAAGCTGGCATCACGAACAAGGCATTTTGCCATTGTGCCGCTGCTTGCAATGACCGAAGACATAAACACAAAGTACGTCTTTTTAGTTCTTTGGTGTTAAACAACTACATGTACTTTAAATGTATGAATATTCCATCTGACATCATAGTAGAGTTCTTTAATTATTTGAATAATCTTGTTGTGTCTCCAGTCCTAAGAGTTTTTGGATTGCTACCCAGTTGTCAAAATAAAGTTACATTGTTGGTATGTCCGTAACAGATTGTTTTTCAGGAGCCTGTCTAAGCATCATTTCAGGAGATTCCAAACAATCATCTCAAAGTTTTCATGTCAATAATGCACTCTAATATAATGATATGCAATAATGAAACTGATTATTGTAATACCATGCTCTCTTTTCCTCTCTACTTTTTGGCTGTGTGGGGAGGCTGTGTTTGCTGGATGTGGCCATTCCTGATATGCATATTTCATTTTTTTCTATTACGGTTAGGAAATTAATCATTATAGAGTATAGGGTCCCTAATTATTTGACTAAGAATAAGTCATTTTCATTTTTCAGACGGTCTTCTCAATTCGCGTGTCCACATCACCCAGACTCAAAACTGACGGGCAACGACGATGGTGACATGAAATGTCCAGAGTGTGGCTTTGTACTTGGGGATAGGTGATTTTGCCATTTTTTAACCTCACTGAAAGGTGGAAGTAGGGTTGTTGTAATAAAATTGAAGTATCATTGAGGATGGGTGCTGGTAACATTTATCTTTGAAAATAGTTTGAAAAGTTTTATTACCTTAAATTAGTTAAAAAACAACTTACCAGTAAATTCTAATTTGATTTAACTTATCTTTTCATAAACAATTGTTTATTTTGTCGCTGTTTTTAAGAAAAGGTGATACATAGGGATCGCTTTGTCGTTTGGTCCGTGTGTCGGTCTGTTATGAAACTTAACAATGGCTATAACTGCCATTTTTCAATATTTCTTTATTAAACTTTTAAATTTTATTGCTAATGACAACACGCCCATGATGATGCCTAATTCCTTGGGTCAAGGTAACCGGTACATTTGTTGGAGTTATTTTATACTTGGATTTTTACACGAAAACTTAACAATGGCTATAACTCCGCCTTTCTCAATATTTCTGGAACAAACTTTCAAATTAAATTGCTAATGACAACATGCTCAAGATGATGCAAAGTTTTTCCGACTTAGAACTGGAGGCTGATACAGGTGTTCTAGTTTCTGATAAATATCATATACATCCATTATATTACATCCCATAAATTTGTAAACTATGTCACTTCATTACTGCCTATGAACAGGCTTTTATAATCACACCGAGCCTACTTTTTTACATTTGTCGTGTTACGTGGCATTTAAAGTTACATTTTCATATACAATTTATTTTATTTAAATTTGGAAAAAGAAGGTTGATAAGAAAATGCTTTCCTTGAAATCTTGAGGAATTAAACCTGTTCATGCCTTCAAATTGCTATTAAATGAATAATAAATTATGTTAATTTGGTATAAAGATTTATAATTGCTGTTGGATTCTGGCAACCTAGAAGAATTTGTCTTGTTTCTCTAATTTTCACGGATGAATATCTGTTGTTTGTTTACTGTGAACAATATCAGTTTAATCATATTTTTTTATTTTCAGTATTTTTTATTTCTTAACTCCATATTTGGAGAATGGAGATTTGAGTGATGCAATCAGAAAAGATACACAGATATTACAAGATCGAATGGCAGACAAAAGTAAAATAACTCTGAACAAGGGAATACGTCTTAGAATTATATATCAAGTTTATTGTGCTTTGGAATATCTGCATACACCGGTGAAAGGTTATAGGTGAGTTAAATGTTATTGATTTAAGTGTATAGTAAAATTTTTGTTTTGCCATCTTTTGTTAAGCTAACCTTAGCTTAAATATCCAAACATAATCATTGATGATTCCAGCTGTCTCATAAAGCCAACAGCAACCTTGCATTAGTTGAAGTGAATATTTGGTAAACAATATGATAGTGTTTGTGTTATTTTTTTTGCATGCAACATTGTCGAGTTGATGGGTCGGTGGGAGCATATACACTTAAAACAGTGGCATGAAAGATTACACAGTTACTTAACAGTGCACATAATTATCATGACTTTGACAAGTTCCATAACTCTGGCAGCCTTGTTGTTTCTTGGGTATTCTCCTATTTTAGTACTCAGAGATGTAAATGTCTATTTTTTGGGGCAAGTTGGATATTTCTCAATTTCTACAAACAGCAGTGACATGAGTTTTTACACAATTGCTTAACAGTGTACAGGTTATGACCCTGACAAGTTATCTAACTCTGGCTACTTTGTGTCGCCTGACTAGGCGACATATAGGGATTACTTTCGTCGTCGGCAGCTGCGGCGGCATCGGGATTTCCTTGTCCGGAGCTTATCTTTGTCACCGTAGGTCCAAATGACTCCAAACTTGGTATGCATGTTTCTTGCAATGACTCGAAGTGCAATGCACAAGAACCGTAACTCTACCTTGTTCTGTTTTTGAATTATTCGCCTTTGTCACCATAGGTTCAGATGACTCGAAACTTGTTGTGCATGTTTCTGGCAATAACTCAAATTCTGTAAGAGGGCACAAGAACCGTAGCTCAACCTTTCTCTGTTTTTTAAATAGTTTCTCTTTGATTGATTTTTATAGAGCAATTCTTGTCCTGAATGTAACTTTGTCACCATAAGTTCAAATGACTCCAAACTTGGTATGCATGTTTCTTGCAATGACTCGAAGTGCAGTGCACAAGAACCATAACTCTACCATGTTCCGTTTTTCAAATTTTCCCCTTTGATTGATTGTTAGTGCATTTCTTGCCAAGGGCATAACTTGTTGTGCATGTTTCTTGTGATGAGAGACTTAAAAGGTTGTTTTATTTGTAAATTTTGTGCGAATGCATTGCTAATAATTGTACAACAGGAAACTAATTAACATTTTTTATGTCTGCTAACAAAAATTTCGCCAGGCCACACATCTGACTTGCAGAGTTCTGGGTAATCATCCCTTTTTGTACTACGAGAAATTGTTAACCGGTTTCGGCAAGTTAGATATTTCTCAATTTGTACAAAAAGCAGTGGCGTGAAGATTTCACACTTTCTTAACAGTGCACAGGTCATGCCACTAACAAGGTACACATCTGTGGTTTTTTATAAGAAAATTTCCCTACTTGTACTTCGAAATAAGTTTACCTATTTCAGAAGATTAGATATTTTCAGAGATCACTGAAGTGGCTGAAACGAAAAGTCTGCTTGTTTTCAGTCTTGCACTCCTGCAGTTTTGGCTGCTGTAAAAAGCCTCTCCGTGCATTTATTCTGGCGGTTGACATGTAGTTTCCATGTTTACTTTGATATACTCACTGTTTTTTGGGATGTATCGATATTGTCCTGTTTATTGGTGTAAGTCTTGATTTGTTCTCAATATGGGGCTAGGTGGCATTGGTAGTGCATTTTTATTACTGTCCATAAACTGGCTCAATCATACTTAGCCTGCAATATTTTCATATTCGTCGTGTGTTGTGGCTTTAAAAGTTCCCTTTAGTCTATTTCAATATCACACTAGCGTTTTGGTGTCTTTGTACATTCATTTAATGTTGTTATCAGTTACATCTTTTGGAGGTCGTTGTGCACATTACTTATGTTAATAGTACTCTTAAAAAATTTATAAAAATAGATTTTCTTTCCCCGGTAAAACACACGGAAATACTTATCCAGTATGCAACAAATACGTTAGTCATCACTTTTTACATGTAGACAAACATACACCCTCAGTTTCATTAAAAAGTAAAATTAAATGTATTAATTACCCAGTACACACTTATATGAATATTAAGCTATTACATGTTCATAAAGATTTTGTCCCATTTTTTAGTTTGAAACCAAAATACAGCAAATTAAGCATGTGTGTGTCATACAGGTAGTAACACCTATTGCTGGTAGGTGCAATTACCTTTATGATTTATCTCTTTCTTTTGTTTTTATGTCCCCATAAAGTGGGAGGCTTATAGAGTTGCACTAACCTGTGCGTCTGTATGTCAATCTGTACGTCTGTACATAAGTCCCCAAATTTTGTGGCAACACATCCTCATTATTTATCATGTGGATTTCTTTCAAACTTGCACAGATGATTAAACACGGTGTGTACATTGTTGTAAAGGAATTTAGAGTTATGGCCCTTTGTTTAAGTTAGACATGAAATTTTGTGGCACTTACTCCTCATTTACTAGTCATTTACTAGTCATGATCACCACATGTTGTCTATACCTGATGCACAGTTTTGTTACAAATGTTGTTGCAGTAGTGGGGCATCAGTGTCCTGAGGACACAGTCTAGGTTGTTTTGAAAAACAAGCTTCAATACAAGGATTAGATTATCAGAATTTTGTTTGCGTCTTATCTTGAAGCTTTATTACCAGTTCTAGTTTGTTGATGATGCTTAACAAAAACTTTTCCATATGTTTCCATATCATCTAAAAAAACTCAATTCACAGTAACTTTTGATAGAATAATGTTCATTTCAGGGGCATTATAGTTCACATGGATGTGAAGTCCATGAATATAGTTCTGGATGGAAGCTTTAATGCTCGGTTGATAGATTTTGGGCTATCAAGGGAAATGGGAGAAGCAGATGACAGTATGAGCGTAACAGCAACTGAGGTACCAGGTAGCAAGGGATACCACCCTACCACTGAATACAAGAAGCTTACAGTGGAGCATGATTATCATAACTTCGGTATAGGTTAGGAACATTTACAATTAAATCTGTTTGGTGATAATGTAAAACCTCTTCTGAAAGGCAAATATTTACTGTGCTCACAGAATGAAATTCGGCGGAGCATAATATTTTAGTTGTCATGTTCCTATCAGTCCATCTGTTTCACATGTCTGGCCCATAAATTATATATTAAAAGTCACATTTTAAAATTATTAAACAGAAATTATCCTCATATCAAGTTGATGTGTCAAGCATAAATTTGGGTTGCTACCTTGAAGATCAAGGTCACAGCATGACCTTGAAGTAAAATCACGTCTGGTCCGTAACTTTATTTATATTTGGATTTTGAAATTGCCATACCAAGACGGCATGTCGCGCGCAACATTTGGATCACTAGCTTGAAGGTCAAGGTCATGACCTTGAAGCAAAATTATGTCAGCTCCATAATTTTGTTGTTTGTTGTTGGATTTTAAATTATTTCTCAGAAATTATCACCATAATATTATTGAAGCAAATTGTTTAAATGATACTTAATTTGCCTATAGTGATAAGAGAGTTGTTGACTGGCCAACCACCGTATGATGACAAGACACAGAAGGAATTGAGAAAACTTATCCCGGAAATTATTCAGTCTAAGATCCAGGTATAATTTTATTCAAGATCTTTCATGTGTAAATCTTATACATGTTTTATGTTAAGCAATTATAACAATTTCAGTCTTTTAGCATTGTGTCAGAATTTATCCTTGTAATGTTTTAAAATAATAAGGCACATCTTTTGCCAATGGCAATCTTGTCATTTTATGCTCGTCTAAGTTGAAAGCTACAGAATGATCTAGGATTATGAAATTTCCGGCAAAATCCATGTCATAAATTGTGTTAAGAGGGCTACATTTAATGTCTGATCATCATTCGACTTCCTTAGAAGTTAAGGCGGATTGCTACTCAATTCCAGGTTTATATTCAAAGGTTTATGATTTGAATATATCCATCTGTTGTGTCTGCCCAACTATCATCTTTCAACAACAACTGTTTTGATATAAGATTTTCAGACTTCATATGCTAACCTTCCACTGTTCCGTTTTGGTAAAAACATGACAGTAGTTTATATTTCAAACATGCATTTTCTATAACTGTACTTGAAGTTTTTCCTACATTTCCTACAGTTGGCCCTGTCTACAATTTATGTTTTACCGAAACATTGTCAAACATCTTAACAAAAAAAGTGATATATGCATATCAGGAATCGCCAAACTCACAAAACACAGCCTCCCCACGCAGTGTAAAAGAAGAGAGGAAGAAAGAGAGCATGTTTTTTATAAGTATGTTAATTTAAATAGGACGCCACAAACAATTAACTAAGAAGAGAACCTTCGGGGATACCGCCTTGGAATGACAAATATGTCCAAAGGTACCTTTTCCCTTGGCACGCCACTTAAAATGCAAGAAATATTTCCATACTTGATCACCATTATATCCTGAGTATGCATGCAACGAACCATAATCCTAACATGCAGTTTAGTCAAATTATGGCCCCTTATCACCATTATATCCTGAGTATGCATGCCACCAACCATAATCCTAACATGCAGTTTAGTCAAATTATGGCCCCTTTTTACTTTCAGACTTAAATAAATGTTAAGATAACCTCAAAGTTCATTTATTTACACCTTTAAATCTTTACTATCACATCCCAGTTTGGTCGGCAAATTTGTGTTAAAGTTGTTAGTTTTGTGTCGCCTGTGATATCAGCCGGACACAAAGGTAACTTATGGTCTGACGGCGACATTGTCCTCCAACGTTAATATGTACCTTAATTTTCCCTTTTAACATTGAAAGTACTTGTCCTTTTAACTTAATTCTTGAATGCATGAACAAAGCCTTCTGTGACAAAAAGAATGATAACGTTTTCATGTTTTTCTGAGTTATCCCGCCTTTCAAATGAATTAAATATGAAACTTAATGTTTAACCCATGAAAACGCTCAATCAAACCGAGCCTGCAAGTTTTTTAAATGTCATGTCCGGTGGCTTTCGAAGTTCCCTTTTTATCTATTACCTACATGTATACCTTTTAACTACTTGTCCTATTAAATTAATAGTTAGAATATCATCTGCATTAACAAAGTGATCTGAGACGATAAGAATGATAATGTTTTCAATATTGTTTTAGTTATTACTTAAATATGAAATTTTATGTTGCTTTTAACGTATTTTCCATTAAACATAATACTTTGATTATATCATCTGTATGAACAAATCCATTTATGTCAAATATAATGATAAATCCTGTTTCAATATGTTTTGAGTTACACCCCTTTAAAAATGACTTATTTATGAAACCTAAAGTTGCCTATTACTGTAAAAGTTCTTGTCCTATTCGGTTAATACCTGTCATCTGCATGAATAAATCCATATGTAGCAACAAGAATGATTACTCTTTGACTTTTTAAGCAATTTGCATTTCAAACGTAATAACATGAAAATTTATGTTGCTTATTATTTTAATAGTAATTGCCCTTTTAACTCGTCGGTGCTCGTATCAGTTACGTCCTTTGAAGGTCATTGAGTACCATGCTTATGTACCATTATATGTACTTATGCATTTCAGTATATTGCATTCAGCATGTAATCTTGTGTCGCATGCAAGTCGAAAAGTCACAGACATGAAACTATACTGTCATGTTGACCATCATGTGTAGTTGTGCACCCGGGGATTTTTTGGCCACATCCATTAAAACCACAGTTATAGCCTCTTATGTATTTCAGTAAAATATATTTTTAATTTAATCTTTAGTCGTGCGTAACTCGAAAAGGAAATATCCACATTCATGAAACGTTTCAGCTATATTGACCATTATGTGTAGTTGTGCACCAGGAATTTTGTTTGAGGCCATTCACATTAAAACCAAAGTTGTAGCACCATACGAATTTCATTTTAATGTGTTCAGCATGTAATCTTGTGTCACATGTAACTTAAATAGTATGAGAGCCACAGTCATGAAACTTTACAGGTATGTTAACCATTAAATGAAGTTGTGCAGTTGGGTTCTAGTTTCTGACCAGGTCCATTTTAACCAAAGTCATGACCCCTTAAGTATTTCAGTACAGTTCAAATGTAATATTGTGTTGCATGTAACTCCTAAACTTTATTAGCGAAAGTCATAAAACTTTATGATTTGCCACTGACCGTTCCAAGGCGGTAACCCCTCGGGTTCTCATTTTTGTTTTTTGTTAGTAGCGTCCTTTTTGAAACTGATTATTTTATTAACCATGCTCTCTCCCCCTCTCTTCTTCTTGACTGTGTGGGGAGGCTGTTTTTTTCTGAATGTGGCAATCCCTGATATGCATATTTCACCTTTTTATGAATTTTGTTAACCATCATATGTTACTTTTAGTAGTATGTTATTGTGCGGTAACTAATCGGATTTTCTTGCATACCAGATCAGGTCATCCAGTGTTTTCACCCGATCCTACAGCCCCCATGTAAAATGAGTCACCTGAGTGACGTCACGTCTTCAAGTATATGACGTAATATATTCAAGACAGTGACGTCATTTATAAAAAAAGGTTTGCGTTAGCATCAATATTTCAGTTTAAGGAAAATGAATTAGTTTGTATACTTATTGTATACTGTATCTTGCATGAGACATTCGGTAAAGATAGAAAAATCTGTCACCTCGGGTGAACTGTTTTGGCGGGAACTCGGCAGAGCCTAATTCCTGCAAAACAATAAGCCCTCGGTGACAGATTTTCAATCTTTACCTCACACTCATGCATGACACTTATAATCTGTAAAGTGTACTGTGACTACAATATTGGCTTTTTAGCTCACCTGAGCACTTGTGCTCATGGTGAGCTTTTAGGATCGCCCTGTGTCCATCGTGCGTTGTGCGTCGTCAATTTTTGCTTTCAACAACATCTCCTCTTAAACTCCTGGGCCAAAGTTGATGAAACTTGCCACGGATGTTCCTTGCATGAAGCTTTTCCAAAGTTGTTCAAAGAAATCAATTTCATGCAGAACTTAGGTTGCCATGGCAAACGAAAGGAAAAACTTTAAAAATCTTCTTGTCTGAAATCACAAGGCCTTGAGCTTAGATACTGGGTATTTGGCATTTAGCATCCTCTAGTGGAACTCTACAAAGCTTGTTCAAATTATTTCCCTGGGGTCAAAATTGGCTCCGCCCCAGGGGTCACTTCAGTTTACATAGACTTATATAGGAAATCTTTAAAAAGCTTCTTCTCACAAACCACAATGCGTACAGCTTAGATATTTTGTATGTAGCATTGTCTAATGGATGTCTCCTAAATTTGTTCAAATTATGTCCCCAAATTAAAAATCTTCTTGTCTGAAACCACAAGGCCTAGAGCTTAGATATTTGGCATTTAGCATCCTCTAGTGGAACTCTACAAAGATTGTTAAAATTATTTCCCTGGGGTCAAAATTGGCCCCGCCCTAGGGGTCACTTCATTTTGCATAGACTTATATAGGATAAAACTTTAAAAATCTTCTTGTCTGAAACCACAAGGCCTAGAGCTTAGATATTTGGCATTTAACACCCTCTAGTGGAACTCTACAAAGATTGTTCAAATTATTTCCCTGGGGTCAAAATTGGCCCCGCCCCAGGGGTCACTTCATTTTACATAGACTTATATAGGAAAACTTTAAAAATCTTCTTGTCTGAAACCACAAGGCCTAGATATTAGATATTTGGCATTTAGCATCCTCTAGTGGAACTCTACAAAGATTGTTCAAATTATTTCCCAGGGGTCTAAATTGGCCCAGCCCCAGGGGTCACTTCATTTAACATAGACTTGTACAGGAAAATTTTTTAAAATCTTCTTGTCTGAAAACACAAGGCCTAGAGCTTGGATATTTGGCATTTAGCATCCTCTAGTGGAACTCTACAAAGATTGTTCAAATTATTTCCCTGCGGTCAAAATTGGCCCCGCCCCAGGGGTCACTTCATTTTGCATAGACCTATATAGGAAAAACTTTAAAAATCTTCTTGTCTGAAACCACAAGGCATAGAGCTTAGATATTTGGCATTTAGCACCCTCTAGTGGAACTCTACAAAGATTGTTCAAATTATTTCCCTGGGGTCAAAATTGGCCCAGCCCCAGGGGTCACTTTATTTATATAGACTTATATAGGAAAAACTTTAAAAATCTTCTAGTCTGAAACCACAAGACCTAGAGCTTAGATATTTGGCATTTAGCACCCTCTTTTGGAACTCTACAAAGATTGTTCAAATTATTTTTCTGGGGTCAAAATTGGCCCCGCCCCAGGGGTCACTTCATTTTACATAGACTTGTATAGGGAAAACTTTAAAAATCTTCTTGTCTGAAACCACAAGCTGAGAGTACTTTTGTATTCAGGTGAGCGATATAGGGCCATCATGGCCCTCTTGTTTGATAATAACAACACATGTGACTGCATGGCTCTACATTAACTTTTTTGTAGACTTGTCCTTTCGGACAAGGGCTTTCAAAAACACTTGTCCTGACCAGACACCCACTTGTCTTGACTTTCGCATACAACGTATGCGTAAAAACATTGAAACAACAAGTGTTACCATTGGCATTTCTACAAATTTTATTCAATTTAACAAAAACAAAACATCAACTAGGCAACATGAAAAAGGACTGTTTCAACATCTTTAATAACAAATTTTAAAACTTGAGAGTATGAGATACAAAACTGATAACTGTTACATTGCTTCCGGGAAATTCAAAAATAAAGTCAGAATACAAACATTGAATGAAGAAATATCATGAATATGCTACTAAAGTAACTTTCAGATCAGTATTTCTAGTCAAAACCAATTAACAACTTGGAAACAAACCATCTCTTGCGTTTTTTCTTATAATCTTTTTTAGTTTCTTTTCCCTTTGATTTTTTTCTTTATCGTCTTTTTCTATAAGTTTTGAACTTGAAAAACCGAATTTCAACAAGCCCGACATGCTTGCCACATGCTACATCAGTACATGTAAATAAAACGTAAACAAAAATTGATGTCGTAAAACTTTCAGGGGAGGTTACTGTTACCGAAGGAGCGCGAGGGAGTGTTTCCGGTTTTAATATTCAGGACGTAGAACTTCGTCAACTCCCTAAGATTGTTGCTTGTGAAGTGTTTTGACGGCAGATACATATTTAATTAGCGACCGATCTCGTTAATTTTGATTTACTGTAATTTAGGCATGCATTTTAATTTCCAAAACAACTTGTCCCGTCGGACAACCAGCTTTCGGAAGTTACTTGTCTTTACATACTTTTCACTTGTCCCGGACTATCGGACAAGCGTTAATGTCGAGCCTTGCTGAGTGAGTGGGGGCATCCGTTTCCTATGGACACATCTCTAGTTAGTGAAAGTTGTGTTTTTCTCAGTAACCGTTTAAATTAGAGCTTTGAAATTTAAAGATCTTTGAAACTTAATATTGTTATCTGACATCAAAATACCAATTATCAGGACAAATTTCATAACCCCTGATTGAATTTTGCCAAAGTTATGCATTTTTTCACTTACAAATTTTGTTAAGTTTTTTGTGAAAGTTGTCTTTTTCTCCGTAACCATTCTAGGTAGAGCTTTGAAACTTAAAATATTTGTCTGACATCACAATACCAATTTATATGACACGTTTTCATAACCTCTTACATTGTTTTGCTAAAGTAATGCCATTTTTCACTTGGAATTAGCTTTTTTTTTGAAAGTTCTCTTTTGACGCCTTTTTGCTTAATGAGCTTAAATCAATAGGCAGCTTGTTTTTGCTACCCTGGTGTCGGTGATAAAGGTCGAGGTCACTGTTGCTAAAAATAGAAATTCTGCTTATTAACTTTCGTTTACTTTGGCCTTTTGCAGACATCCCGAAAGTTGCCAGACCGAAGGACCTGTCTGGTAAAATTTGAGCCGGTCAGACTAGATTTCTTATGTTATCAGACCGAATGTCAGACAAAAATTTGAACTCATACATGTACTTGCAAATAGCCTTATAACATGTTTCGGTCTGACAGAATTTGTTTCGGTCAGACAGATTTTCACATCTCATTTGACCAAATGTCTGACACTTTTTTGCAACTTTTGGGAAGTCTGCTATTTACGCCGAACTTGGTGTGTTGGTAACTTTAATCAAGATGCTACTAACAGGCTGTCAAGCGGTCATACTTTTTCCTAGTTTTTCCTACTTTTTAGTCTTGTTCCTACTTTTTCCTACTATTTTACAAAAACCTCCTACTATTCCTACTTTTTTGTCAGATGGACAAAAGAAAAAATCTATTTCTTTTAAAAGGAGATTTTAAAAATATTTGTTTGTGTTCAGAAAGTAATGTACATGTAAATGTCATACCTGTATTCATCTTGATAAGTGTGAAGTTCTGTGAATTTCTTCTGTCTACATAACTACCAGTATTGGTCTAACAGGCCTGACAATGTAACGAATGTCTTTTGTCTAAGTCAAAAATAGAAATAAAGGGGTTATAAAACTCATGTGGGGAAAATAGATAACAATTAATTTCATTAATGCCAAGTGAGTGTTGAAAACTCCTTAAATGCAAGTTTTTAAAACTGATAATTTAACCCTTAAATTGCAAAAAAAGTATTTTTTTAACAGGAAATCACCTTTTAACACCTCAGAAATAGTCATAACTTTATAACCTTTAAAACCTTTAAGACCTGTAATTTCAGAGCAAACTTAAAACCTTTTAAATCTTCTCAGGGCCTTTTTTTCTTCTTAAGTAGAAAATTTCTTTAAAATCTTGCAGTTTTCTGCAAAAAGTAACTTTACATAAGATATTTTATATCCCTTACAGAAGAAATAATGTTATTTTCCCCCAAAATATTGGGCATTGAAAAAACACCTGGTTCTGAAACACTTATAAAAAGGCCAAAAAGCCTGTAGTTTTCACTCAAAATCTATAGACTCCCAGCCTTGTCACTGTAATGTTTGTACTACTGTATTTCTCCCGCTCCCTTCTTTTTGAGTTTTTATGACCCCGCCATGTAATGGCGGAAGGGCATATAGTGTTCACCCTGGCTGTGTGTTTGTGTCAGTGTGTATGTTCGAAAATTGTGTCCGCTCTGTAACTTTGTTATTTCTTATTGGATTTTAAAATAACTTGGTATGAATGTTCACCATATCAAGACGGTGTGTCGCGTACAATACCCATGCCTGTAGGTCCAAGGTCAAGGTCACTGTTACTAAAAATAGAATTTTCTTGCCCGGGCTGTAACTTCCTTACGAATGGAGGGATTTCAAAATAACTTGGCACAAATGTTCACCGCGACAAGGCGGTGTGTCGCGTACAACAACCCTGCCTGTAAGTCCAAGGTCAAGGTCACTGTTACTAAAAATAGAATTTTGTTGGAAAAATCTTGTCCGCTCTGTAACTTTGTTATTTCTTATTGGATTTTAAAATAGCTTGGTGTAAATGTTCATCATATCAAGACGGTGTGTCGCGCATAATACCCATGCCTGTAGGTCCAAGGTAAAGGTCACTGTTACTAAAAATAGATTTTTCTTGTCCGGGCTGTAACTTCCTTATGAATGGAGGGTTTTCAAAATAACTCGGCACAAATGTTCACCATGACAAGGCGTTGCGTCGCGTACAACACCCATGCCTGTAGGTCCAAGGTCAAGGTCACTCTTACTAAAAATAGAATTTTGTTGGAAAAATCTTATCCGCTCTGTTACTTGGTTATTATGTTTACTAGGATAAAACTTTAAAAATCTTCTTGTCTGAAACCACAAGGCCTAGAGCTTAGATATTTGGCATTTAGCACCTTCTAGTGGAACTCTACAAAGATTGTTCAAATTATTTCCCTGGGGTCAAAATTGGCCCCGCACCAGGGGTCACTTTATTTTACATAGACTTATACGCCTTTCCAATAATTCGGTGAATTTTTCGGTTACCTCCCCTATTCAGTCACGTGACTACTATACAGGAAAAATTATTGCTTGCTTTATTAATGTAATATAGAACATGTACCTACAACTTTCGTTTTTCATAAGGAAATTTCTTTTTTAAAATATATTTTCTCGTTTATCGTTGAATTAGTAATAATACATCAGCGTAATGAAATATTTTTTATCAAGAATAGTTTATAAAACAACAAATCTAATTTGACTAAAAGTGTAAAGTCATTATTCCTCGCGCCAAGGTTTAGTTTAAACGACTTAAACTAACAGCCTGTGTTCTATCCACGGATAAATTGAGTGTCGTTTCCGGCTTAGCGTGTCTTATCAACTACTGACATGCCGGCTGCGATTGATTTTGAAAGCGGCATGTCATAAAAATGCCAAATTGTCGCGCACAAGGGGTCCCCTGTCAATTACTAAGAAGAAGATATCACTGACCAATAGAGATCGGTTTACTTTTTTATGTACCTCCACCTCCCAATTAATAAGTATATCGAAATCCTTAATTACTGAATCGGGTAGCAAAAGTATTTGATATAGCAGTTATATGAATTATTAATCCTTAATACGACAAGTAGAACCATAAGGCATCAATTAGAAACTAATCTTAGCAGAACATTTTATAAATATTCAATCAAGCGATTGAGCGTTTACGCCAAAATGACAGAATTTCAAACCTTAGCAGTCCTAATGTAAATATAAATGTTCCCATTTGAAGCCGGCATCTCCATCTTTATTAGAAGCCAGCATATCAGAATCTTTGAATTTTATTCTATGAATGATACTCTTACGTAAACGAACAATCAGATAACCTTATAGACCCTTCTTAATTTCAAGACATAATCAATCGTACCGTATTTTTGCTTGTAAAGTATACGTGACGTTTTCAAACATTCAAAATTATTTGTTCGTTGAACATTAACGGTACGATGAATTCAAGTAATATATGAGTACAATTATAACGTACAAATACTGTAACCGAATGTTGACATGTCGCGATTTCCGGAGTATAGTACATTACCAGTCATAGCAATTTGCGAATTTCATACCAGTTAAATATAATTTTAAGTATAAAATACATAAAGATGAAAATGCTGTATAGAAATTCGTAACATTAATACTCACGTTTATCCGAGTCGCGTTTCATACTGCCCACTATCAACAAGAATGGTACATTACAACAATCTTACAATATTAAAAATGCAAATATCTAACAAATAGTGAAAATAAAAATGTCTGACTAGAATAACAGACCAGTAACTTATTTTTGACCGGCGGCGACGATTACACACCTGAAATTTAATGGATTATGTTAGGCCTTATGTGCTTAAGCCATAGTCCGATAGTTCAGCTTTCCTGTGAAGCCTCGTTTTGGGTTGATATCTAGTCACGGGAAGTAACCCGTACAGGACTGCGAAACTGTTTATTGGAAAGGCGTATATAGGAAATCTTTAAAAAGCTTCTTCTCACAAACCACAATGCATACAGCTTAGATATTTTGTATGTAGCATTGTCTAATGGATGTCTACTAAATTTGTTCGAATTATGTCCCCTGGGCCAAAATCTGCCACGCCTTCGGGTTCTCTTGGTTTACATATAGTTATATAGGAAAAACATGAAAAATCATTTTTCTCCAAAACTAATAGGACTAGATCTTAGATATTTGGTGCTGAGTATTGTGTAGAGACCCTTTATCAACTTTGTTTAAAGGTTGGCCCTGGGGTCAAAATCGTCCCCGCCCCGGGGGCCCTAAATATGTGAAAAAGGCAAACTTTAAAAATCTTTCTACCTGAAATCTCAATGCCTAAAGCTTAGATATTTGGTATGTAGCATTGTCTAGTGGATGTCTACCAAGTCTGTTCAAATTATGTCCCCTGGGCAAAAATTGGCCACGCCCCAGGGTTCTCTTAGTTTACATTGATTTATATAGGAAAACATGAAACATCATTTTTCTCCGAAACTAATAGGACTAGACCTTAGATATTTGATGTTGAGTATTGTGAAGAGACTCTTTACCAACATTGTTTAAATGTTAACCCTGGGGTCAATATTGGCCCCGCCTTGGTTAGCCCTTATTATGTAAAAAGGGCAATTTTTAAAAATCTTCTTACTGGAAACCTCAATGCCTTAAGCTAAGATATTTGGTATGTAGCATTGTCTAGTGGATATCTACCAAGTTTGTTCAAATTATGTCCCCTGGGCCAAGATTGGCCATGCCCCAGGGTTCTCTTAGTTTGCATTGATTTATATAGGAAAACATAAATAATCATTTTTCTCTGAAACTAATGCGACTAGACCTTTAAAGTTAGATATTTCGTGTTGAGTATTGTAAAGCGAGTTTTGTGAAGAGACCCTTTAATCAGCATTATTTAAATGTAGGCCCTGGGGTAAAGCTAAAAGTACTTTTGTACTCAGGTGAGCAATACAGGTATCTTTATGCGATACCACAAGTTCTAAAGCACTTTTATTTGATGATTCAACATGTATTTTAACAGAAATACACATTTAAATAATAAAAAGGTGAAATATGCATATCAGGAATTGCCACATTCAGAAAAAAACAGCCTCCCCACACAGTCAAGAAGAAGAGAGGGGGAGAAAGCATGGTTAATAAAATAATCAGTTTCAAAAAGGACGCCACTAACAAAAAACAAAAATGAGAACCCGAGGGGTTACCGCCTTGGAACGGTCAGTGGCAAATCAAATTGCCACTGGGGGTTTAAACCAGGTTCTAGGGTGCACCAACCTCACACTTGCCCCAACAGGTTCTCGTATCACAAGACAAGTACAAATTGTCTTGGTGAAATAACTCCAACCCACCCATCAGCTCAACAATGTTGTATGCAAAAGCATACAAACATAAAAACATAAGAAGCTAATAGCATTGCAAAGCCAAAGGGCGGGTACTCAATGATCTTTCCGAGACCAGAGCATCTGGAGTAAAATCAGCAAGAACACGATGACAGGGATAAAAGAAACAAATCGAGCTACTAGGTTCTTTTAAGAAAAGATTTCCCCATTAACCTTCATAAACTCTTAAACCCCTGCCACCGTCGTGCAATCAAAGAGGTAAGCATAATGATCAACTGTAGAAGGGTTAATCACTAGGCCTGCAGAGCGCTGTAAAATATCATGTTGGTAACCTTTCTTTTTAAATTTACAGATGGTTTTTACGAATAACCGGGAGAAATTAACACTGCCTTTTATCTTTTTAAGTTTATAAATTAAATCTCCATAAAAAACTGGTTGTGAAATACCTTGTTGCAAAAGTGATTTTAAACTGCATTTGTATTTATGAATTAAATCTGGGTATCGGCGATAAAACTTGCAAAAGGTTTTCCTTAATTTGTGATACCGATAACCTTGTTTTAAAAGTTTTTCTGTAATGCAAAGATTACGTTCATTGAAATCATTAACATTGTTGCAAGCTCTTGAAAAGCGAACAAGCTGTGAGATATAAACCCCATAAGATGTTGCACGGGGAACATCGCCGTCTAAAAACGGAAAATTTACTATATTAAAATTAAAATCATCTCTTTTATCATAAATTTTAGTAGTGACATAACCATTTTCAATGGACAGATTTAGATCGAGAAAGTTTGCTTGCTTTTCTGAAGTGTTCGCTTTGTTAAGTTGTAGTTCTTTAGGATAAATCTTATTAACAAGTAATGGAAAATGGTTATTGTCTATATTTAATAAATCATCAAGGTACCTCGAGGTGTTGTTAAAAGCTGTAATTATATCATCTTGATGTTCAGTAGAAAGAGATAACATAAAGTCTCTTTCATAACAGTATAAAAACAGATCAGCAACAAGGGGTGCACAATTAGTACCCATTGGGATGCCTATTACTTGTTTATAAATAGAGGTACCGAATCTAACATAAATATTATCTAGTAAGAAAGTTAGCGACTCTATAAGGTCTTGACAAGTCCATAAGGTATAATTATCATAAGAACCATCTGTAAAAAATGCCCTATGTTCATTACAAGCGATGAAGGCTTTATTCTCTCTAGCAAACGTTTTTTCAATGAGACTGGTTAGTTTGTCTCTTATTAAATTATGAGGGAGCGAAGTGTATAATGTTGAGAAATCGTAAGTAGACAAACAGAACGCCCGATAATTATTTGATTTAAGCTTTTTCAAAACGTCATTTGAATTCTTAATCGACCAAAATAAATTTTTGCCAGAAGTTTCAAAAACCTTATCACAATACCTAATTACGTGTTCTTTTATAGCTGTAAGACAAGATGTTAAGAGCACAGATAATTTAGTAGTAGTGCAAGAACTAGAGTTAGCAATAAATCTTGCTTTATACGGTGTTTTATGCATTTTAGGTAACCAATACATAGTAGGTACTTTGTCTTGTTTCGGCTCAATACTGATTCTAAATTTTGTAATTTGTAGAGTGTGTGCAGTAACAATATCACTCTCAGATGAAGAAGTCAGTATATAAGCATTAGTGCTGTTCAGTTCTTCAGTTTGAATATTAATATAGTGTATTCGTCACACTATAATTACATTATTAGAAGCCTTATCAGCAGGTGTTAAAACAAATCTGTTATGAAAGTCTTGAATTCCTTTTTTCAAATGACGAAAGTTAAAACGAGGTCGAGGTGGTAATAAAGCAATGTTTCTTTCATAAAATGATATACGGGTGTCAATTATTTTGAATATGTGCTTTTTCCAGTTAGAAAGTGCATTAGGCTCGGCATGTTCTCTTTTGCACCATTTATTGCAAAATAAGTTCAAAGACTCGGCAATTTCTGCACGGCATGCATTAAAGTCAATTTTGGATGATATTCTATATTTGGGACCTTTAGAAATTAAATTACGAATTCTAGAGTCTTTGATTAAATTAAGATCACCGGTAACAATATGACCGGCAGGCTTATAGCAATATTTAGAAGTTAAACAATCTCAAGATTTTGGTGTATTTTCAATGATCTGTAAATCCGATGTAATTTTATTGTAATTAAAAATTGTATTTCTAGTTGGTTTGTTGTATTTATAACAAACCATAGGCGATTCAGTATTCTTAAAATAAATAGGAACAGCCGATTGAACTGTTTTATCTTTAAATATACTAGGAAGGTCAATAAAATCTATTCCTTTATTTAAAAAAGAAATTTTAAGGAAATGTCTTTGATGGTCAGATTCCAAGTCAATATGCGGCCTGAGAACATGCCGAGTATAACACTGAATAAGACTAGCAACCTCGTAAAATGGATGGGTTCTAATGACGATGTCGTCGGCTTCCTCATCCAGTTTCTGCAAACTTGATATAGAAAGAGAAGCTAACCTAGAAAGCATAGCGTGTCTGCCAGATTGTTTTAAAATAATATGTAGGTCATGAATAGAACAACGAATACGTGATTTTCTTTTTATGTTTCCATTAGTTCTGCTTCCGTGCGACCTCGATTTTCTTTTACGTATTTCAAGTAATTCAAAGACGTCATAATCAGGATTTTTAGAAATGTTGCCTTCTTGATAAATATTATCATTTAAACCAAGTGGGTAAGGAGTTTGTAATTTTTTAATCCATTTCTGCTCCGAAACGAGCCTGGCCCTGATTTTAAATGCTCTTGAAGCAGTGCTGTCAAATGTAAGTTTTTCTACTGGTTGAACGGAAATATTTTGTAAACGGTGTCCTGAATGCTTAAAGTGTTGGTATAAAAATGTTTTAAATTTACTGTTGTTTCGAATTTTAGAACAATGTTGTCCAAAACGTGTTTTTAAAGGGCGACCTGTTTGTCCCACATATTGAATACCACAGTTATTAGAATTTCAAGTTAAAACGTAAACAATATTATCAGTTCGTCAGTCTATATCATTATTAATGTTAACTGAGAAAGTTCTGCCGTTAACTGTGGATTTAATGATAGAATTACAATTCAAATAATCACAGCATCTGCACCTCTTAGAATTGCACTTGAAAATAGAAGGATAAGGTCTGCGTCTTCCGTCATTCAAATTATTTGTTGTAGAAATATTATACTTTCGAAGAATAGGAGATTTTAAAGGTGAAAGAGTAATTTTTAAATTGTTTTTAAATAAATTAGTACAGTGAGCCCTCTGCAGACCTGTCATATTGATAGAGCTAGCCGAAGATAAATTAATACGTGATAAACGAACCGAAGGCTGCAGACTTTTAAAAGATTTAATTTTATGCGGTGTTTGGACAGAAGACGCAGAAGATAGCCTTATTGGAGAAAGATAGATTTTCAATATTTTTTGTGTCGCCATAATGAAATATGTAGAAAGAATACCATTATATGACCAGCGACTTTAGGTTGCATTGAATTTCTCAAGTGACGTCACAACGTAATACGTGGATAGACAGTAAAGCGCGCTAAACATTATATTCTATAAATAGCACGCAGATCAATGTCCATAAATATTAACGTCCTGAATCACTGATCCCAAACGAATGGGACTGTAAAAAGATTACTAAAATACACCAAAATGACCAATTCTGGTTCCAGAAAGCGTATAATAATAAATCAATTTAAACGCAACAGAAAGTCGGTGAACATATAACCTTCAATGTGGTATATAATAGTAAATGAGTGAGTGGGGAGGGGGTGTGGAAAGTGAATGTCAAATGCAGTCCCTGAGGGATGAAAAGATAACAGTATTGAATGTAAGTACGGGGAGACGTTTTACGGCCGCCACACAGCACATACACAACTACTGTGATTATAAAAAGGTGAAATATGCATATCAGGAATTGCCACATTCAGAAAAAAACAGCCTCCCCACACAGTCAAGAAGAAGAGAGGGGGAGAAAGCATGGTTAATAAAATAATCAGTTTCAAAAAGGACGCCACTAACAAAAAACAAAAATGAGAACCCGAGGGGTTACCGCCTTGAAACAGTAGTTCTTGTAATTTAAGCACATAAATTAAAATTTTTTGATTTATTTAATATTTGTCAATAAAGCTCCATAAAATTTTTATTCTGCCACATATGAGTATAACTTGATTGATTTTGCTCACCGTAAAGTCTGTACAAACATATGGACGAACCAGTTTGGACTTTTTATGAACTTAAATTCTTTACATTTTTTTCACTTCACTTGCCATTTTTAGCTCACCTGTCACAAAGTGACAAGGTGAGCTTTTGTGACCGCCTGATGTCCGTCGTCCGTCGTGCATCATCAACAATTGCTTCAATCGACTTCTTCTCTGAAACGGCTTGGCCAATTTTGATGAAACTTGCAACGGATGTTCTATGCATGAAGATCTTCCAAAGTTGTTCAAAGAAATCAATTCCATTCAGAACTCTGGTTGCCATGGCAACAGAAAGGAAAAATTTTAAAATCTTCTTGTCTGAAACCACAAAGCCTAGAGGTTAGATATTTGCCATTTAGCATCCGCTAGTGGAGCACTACTAAGATTGTTCAAATTATTTCCCTGGGGTCAAAATTCGCACCGCCCCAGGGGTCACTTCATTTTACATAGACTTATATAGGAAAAAAATTTAAAATTTTCTTGTCTGAAACCACAAGGTCTAGAGCTTAGATATTTGGCATTTAGCACCCTCTAGTTGAACTCTACAGAGATTGTTCAAATTATTTCCCAGGGGTCAAAATTCGCCCCGCCCCAGGGGTCACTTCATTTTATATAGACTTATATAGAAAAACTTTTAAAAATCTGCTTGTCTAAAACCACAAGGCCTAGAGCTTAGATTTTTGGCATTTAGCATCCTCTAGTGGAACTCTACAAAGATTGTTCAAATTATTTCCCTGGGGTCAAAATTGGCCCCGCCCCAGGGGTCACTTCATTTTACATAGACTTATATACGAAAAACTTTAAAAATCTTCTTGTCTGAAACCACAAGGCCTAGAGCTTAGATATTTGGAATTTAGCATCCTCTAGTGGAACTCTACAAAGATTGTTCAAATTATTTCCCTGGGGTCAAAATTAGCCCCACCCCAGGGGTCACTTTATTTACATAGACTTATATAGGAAAAACTTTAAAAATTTTCTTGTCTGAAACCACAAGGCCTAGAGCTTAGATATTTGGCATTTTGCACCCTCTAGTGGAACTCTACAAAGATTGTTCAAATTATTTCCCTGGGGTCAAAATTGGCCCCGCCCCAGGGGTCACTTCGTTTTATATAGACTTATATAGGAAACACTTTAAAAATCATCTTGTCTGAAACCACAAGTTCTAGAGCTTAGATATTTGGCATTTAGCATCCTCTAGTGTAACTCCACAAAGATTGTTCAAATTATTTCCCTGCGGTCAAAATTGGCCCCGCCCCAGGGGTCACTTCATTTTACAAAGACTTATATAGGAAAAACTTTAAAAATCTTCTTGTCTGAAACCACAAGGCCTAGAGCTTAGATATTTGGAATTTAGAACCCTGTAGTGGAACTCTAAAAAGATTGTTCAAATTATTTCCCTGGGGTCAAAATTGGCCCCGCCCCAGGGGTCACTTCATTTTACATAGACTTATATAGGAAAAACTTTAAAAATCTTCTTGTCTGAAACCACAAGGCCTAGAGCTTAGATTTTTAGCTCACCTGAGCACTTGTGCTCATGGTGAGCTTTTAGGATCGCACTGTGTCCGTCCCGCGTCGGGCGTCGTGCGTCGTGCGTCGTCAATTTCTGCTTTAAACAACATCTCCTCTTAAACCCCTGGGCCAAAGTTGATGAAACTTGCCACAGATGTTCCATGCATGAAGCTCTTCCAAAGTTGTTCAAAGAAATCAATTCCATGCAGAACTCTGGTTGCCATGGCAACCGAAAGAAAAAACTTTAAAAATCTTCTTGTCTGAAACCACAAGGCCTAGAGCTTAGATATTTGGCATTTAGCATCCTCTAGTGGAACTCTACAAATATTGTTCAAGTTATTTTCTTGGGGTCAAAATTGGCCCCGCTCCATGGGTCACTTCATTTTATATAGACTTATATAGGAAACACTTTAAAAAATCATCTTGTCTGAAACCACAAGGCCTAGAGCTTAGATATTTGGCATTTAGCATCCTCTAGTGTAACTCCACAAAGATTGTTCAAATTATTTCCCTGCGGTCAAAATTGGCCCCGCCCCAGGGGTCACTTTATTTACATAGACTTATATAGGAAAAACTTTTAAAAAATCTTCTTGTCTGAAACCACAAGGCCTAGAGCTTAGATATTTGGCATTTAGCACCCTCTAGTGGAACTCTAAAAAGATTGTTCAAATTATTTCCCTGGGGTCAAAATTGGCCCGCCCCAGGGGTCACTTCATTTTATATAGACTTATATAGGAAAAACTTGAATTCTCTTTTTAACCTTTCATTTTCTACAGTTATTAACCACATTTTGACACAGCCATTATACCATCTTAAAATTCAATCTTTCCTGAACAATTCATTTACTGGTTGTTCAGGGATAAAATTTGAAACAAAAATTTAAGTAGCAGGGTGAAAATTTCAAGTGTCAAAATCCAATATTTCTACCTGTCTTCAGCTATATATTTAGGTATGATGTTTACCAGTACGGTATTATTGGTACAGTTGCTGGACAATGACCTGATGAACTTTGCTGCTTAGATCTGTGTTATGAAATATTAAGAACTTTGCTCTGGAAGATTTTATATGGTAAATTTTGTCATTTTATGGATAGTGACAAATAAACTTTCTTCCTTTATAGCACTTTGAAAATCAGGCTTTTCTGCATATGTTGTTCACTGTTTTTAGCTCACCTAAGCACTTGTGCTCATGGTTAGCTTTTAGGATCGCCCTGTGTCCGTCGTGCGTCGTCAATTTTTGCTTTAAACAACATCTCCTCTTAAACCCCTGGGCCAAAGTTGATGAAACTTGCCACAGATGTTTCTTGCATGAAGCTCTTCCAAAGTTGTTCAAAGAAATCAATTCCATGCAGAACTCTGGTTGCAATGGCAACTGAAAGAAAAAACTTTTAAAATCTTCTTGTCTGAAACCACAAGGCCTAGAGCTTAGATATTTAGCATTTAGCATCCTCTAGTGGAACTCTACAAAGATTGTTCAAATTATTTCCCTGGGGTCAAAATTGGCCACGCCCCAGGGGTCACTTCATTTTATATAGACTTATATACGAAAAACTTTAAAAATCTTCTTTTCTGAAACCACAAGGCCTAGAGCTTAGATATTTGGCATTTAGCATCCTCTAGTGGAACTCTACAAAGATTGTTCAAATTATTTCCCTGGGGTCAAAATTGGCCCCGCCCCAGGGGTCACTTCATTTTACATAGACTTATATGGGAAAAAATTTAAAATCTTCTTGTCTGAAACCACAAGGCCTAGAGCTAAGATATTTGGCATTTAGCACCCTCTAGTGGAACTCTACAAAGATTGTTCAAATTATTTCCCTGGGGTCAAAATTGGCCACGCCCCAGGTGTCACTTTATTTTATATAGACTTATATACTTATTACGAAAAACTTTTTTAAAATCTTCTTGTCTGAAACCACAAGGCCTAAAGCTTAGATATTTGGCATTTAGCACCCTCTAGTGGAACTCTACAAAGATTGTTCAAATTATTTCCTTGGGGTCAAAATTGGCCCCGCCCTAGGCGTCACTTCATTTTACATAGACTTATATAGGAAATCTTTAGAAAACTTCTTCTCACAAACCACAATGCGTACAGCTTAGATATTTTGTATTTAGCATTGTCTAATGGATGTCTACTAAATTTGTTCAAATTATGTCCCCTGGGCCAAAATCTGCCACGCCTTCGGGTTCTCTTGGTTTACATATAGTTATATAGGAAAAACATGAAAAATCATTTTTTTCTCCAAAACTAATAGGACTAGATCTTAGATATTTGGTGCTGAGTATTGTGTAGAGACCCTTTATCAACTTTGTTTAAAAGTTGGCCCTGGGGTCAAAATTGTCCCTGCCCCGGGGGCCCTTAATATGTGAAAAAGGCAAACTTTAAAAATCTTTCTACTTGAAATCTCAAAGCTTAGATATTTGGTATGTAGAATTGTCTAGTGGATGTCTACCAAGTCTGTTCAAATTTTGTCCCCTGGGCCAAAATTGGCCACGCCCCAGGTTTCTCTTAGTTTGCATTGATTTATATAGGAAAACATGAAAAATCATTTTTCTCCAAAACTAATAGGACTAGACCTTAGATATTTGATGTTGAGTATTGTGAAGAGACCCTTTACCAACATTGTTTAAATGTTGACCCTGGGGTCAATATTGGCCCCGCCCCGGGGGCCCTTAATATGTAAAAAAAGGCAATTTTTTTTAATCTTCTTACTGTAAACCTCAATGCCTTAAGCTTAGATATTTGGTATGTAGCATTGTCTAGTGGATATCTACCAAGTTTGTTCAAATTATGTCCCCTTGGCCAAGATTGGCCATGCCCCAGGGTTCTCTTAGTTTGCATTTATTTATATAGGAAAACATAAATAATCATTTTTCTCTGAAACTAATGCGACTAGACCTTAGATATTTCGTGTTGAGTATTGTAAAGAGACCCTTTACCAGCATTATTTAAATGTAGGCCCTGGGGTAAAGCTGAAAGTACTTTTGTACTCAGGTGAGCAATACAGGGCCATGATGGCCCTCTTGCTTGGCATTTAGCATCCTCTAGTGGAACTCTACAACGATTGTTCAAATTATTTCCCTGGGGTCAAAATTGGCCCCGCCCCAGGGGTCACTTCATTTTATATAGACTTATATAGGAAATCTTTAAAAAGCTTCTTCTCACAAACCACAATGCGTACAGCTTAGATATTTTGTAAGTAGCATTGTCTAATGGATGTCTACTAAATGTGTTCAAATTATGTCCCCTGGACCAAAACTTTCTACGCCCTAAGGTTCTCTTGGTTTACATTATAGTTATGTAGGAAAAACATGAAAAATCATTTTTCTCCGAAACTAATAGGACTTGACCTTAGATATTTGGTGTTGAGTATTGTGAAGAGACCCTTTACCAACATTGTTTAAATGTTGGCCCTGGGGTCAATATTGGCCCCGCCGCGGGGGTCCTTAATATGTAAAAAGGGCAATTTTTAAAATTCTCCTTTCTGAAAACCTCAATGCCTTCAGCTTAGATATTTGGTAGGTAGCATTGTCTAGTGGATATCTTCCGAGTTTTTTCAAATTATGTCCCCTGGGCCAAAATTTGCCACGCCCCAGGGTTCTCTTAGTTTGCATTGATTTATATAGGAAAACATAAATAATCATTTTTCTCTTAAACTAATGCGACTAGACCTTAGATATTTCGTGTTGAGTATTGTAAAGAGACCCTTTACCAGCATTTTTTAAATGTTCGCCCTGTGGTAAAGCTGAAAGTACTTTTGTACTCAGGTGAGCGATACAGGGCCATCATGGCCCTCTTGTTCAAATGACAGTATCTCAGCAACCAGTTGACCGATTTACAAATCTTTTCAGTTCTATACTCAGATTCAGTAAACAAAAATACAGAATAACAAGTTTGGAATTTTGATGAACTTTAATTTTTCACTATTTTTTCACTTTTCCAGCCATTTTTTTAAACAGCTCTCATCAAGATGAGGCCCCATTGACCCATACTGACTTCACATAGACATCTCTTTAAGTTACCAGTGGCAGTCTGGCTTATGTGTTGGGGCCTAAGCTGTATGACCATGATACATATATAAGTTGTAACAGAAAGAGTAAAGTCCCAACTCTGAAAAACTGTTTATGTATTCCTACTTTTGAGGAAAAAGTTCCTACTTTTTTCCTACTTTTTGAAGAAAGATCACTTGACAGCCTGTACTGAGGATTGCTTTGGGCGCAGGGTACAGTTTCCGAGCAGTTTTCCGAGCTTTCCCAGTGCGTGCAATGTTATTCTGTTTGAAAAAAATACAATTGCATTAATAAAATGTTGTTTTTCTATGTTGCATAAGAATAGTGGCTTTCAAATTATTGGCAACTGTACTAAAATACATATCCTTCAGAAAATATGGAGATATTTAAGTTAACCCCCACCCCCTGATTTTCACATGAAAATCTATCAAAATTCATGCATGTTTGAAAGCCTTTATTTTTTTCCTGCAGGAAGTTGACTCATCTAACCCCTTACTGGTCAATATTTCAACTATCCCTGATAACCCAAGCACCAGGAAAGTGTTCCCCATCCAGCTACTTTTTTCAGTATTTGTCACTGAAATACCTGATTATCAAGTTTTTCACGTACTCGTCTCTGAAAGCTGTTTTCCCATCCGAGAAATGCACAACTTACAACATGCAAAGCTAGCATACACATGTTTTAGCAGTCAGCATCCCATTTACTATCATGTAAACCATGCAATTTTTGACAAAGTCTTTCATCTTTATTTCAAACATTAATTCTAATGCATTTTATTCTAGGGTACCCCAAAAATCTAAAAAAAATCCACCAGGACCAAAGTGCGAAACTATACCCTGCCCACACAGATGTCTGTGATTAAGGTCAATGTCGCTGTTGCTAAAATTAGAAATTCAGATACATCATTAGTGAGCGGCAAAAGCCGCCCACTAATATTTGTGCTTACTTTGAGAATTTAATGGGGAAGGATACCAGCATAATTTCATAAATGTTTGTATTTTTGTTCAGATATATATTAATGAGAGATGTTTTGCAAAAAAAAAGTATTCACAAATTGTTAACGAATTGCACCATTGGAACTGGGTGACATTGCTTTGTAGAATTTCTTTGATTTAAAAAAAAAAATTCAAATTATAAGTTCTCCTGAGCACGTGACTATTTTTGTGGGGATAATAGCATAATTTCAGAAATGTTTCTATTTTTGTTCTGATATATATATACTGAATGGAAAAAGTTTAGTCACTCCGAATTATTTTTGCTACAGTTTTGTTAAATACACATATAAAAGACAAAACAAGTACTTAGGGCAAAGTTTATTACATATCCAATTCAGTTCATTAATTTCAACCAAAAATCTTTATGTCAAACAAGTGTTTAGCAATCTAATGTGACGAAGGGGTCAGATACAAAAATCACACAACAGTCAATAATGAGTATGTCCACCTCTGGCTCTAAGAACAGCCAGACAGCGACGCCTCATGCTGTTTGTCAGCTCTCTGATAAAATGCAAAGGTGTCAGTGCAACTCCTCATGCAATGCACGCTCCAGGTCAGCAAAGTCGTTGACGTCATTTCGATTACGCACTTTTCGACCAAGGTAGTCTCACATGTGTTCGATTGGAGAAAAAAAATGAAATATGCATATCAGGAATGGCCACATCCAGCATACACAGCCTCCCCACACAGCCAAAAAGTAGAGAGGAAAAGAGAGCATGGTATTATAATAATTAGTTTCAAAATGGACGCCACAAACAAATAACAAAAGTGAGAACCAGAGGGGTTACCGCCTTGGAACAGAGAGATCTGGCGATTTCGCTTGCCACTCGATGGTATTGATGTTGTTTGCTTCAAGAACATTCATTGTGTGTCGAGCGGAGTGGCATCGGTCATTATCATGCTGCAGAACATCAGCATTGCCGTTCACTATGATGTCTTCACAATAACGAACGGCATTCAATGATGTCCCACGCACAGTTTTAAGTTCTGTCTTCCCAGTTTTGGAAATTCCACCCCAAATCATGACACTTCCGCCACCGTAACGGTCATATTCAAAGACGTTGGCGGGATCCATCCTCTCTCCCCGACGTCGCCAAACTCGAACCCTGCCATCAGCCCCTCGAAGGTTAAACTTTGATTCATCAGTGAAAACCACCCGATTCCATCGTTGCGGTGTCCAACGACTATGCTGACGTGCCCAATTCTCACGTGCGGCGCGGTGACGTACTGTCAATAGAACACCTTTATAGGGACGTCGAGCAGTCAACCTAGCAGCTCTCAGGCGGTTTTGCACCGTGTAATGTGATCCTGTGGTTTGTATAAGTCGCTGAGCAAGGTTTTTAGCGGTCATGAATCGATTACGTCTGGATGACGTCACTATATACCGATCCTCTCGTGGCGTCGTTTTTAATGGTCGTCCAGAACGGGGCCTATCTTTAACACTACCCGTTTGTAGAAAACGTTCTCGGAGACAATAAATTGTCCGTTTATGGTAACCAAAATGGCGTGCGACGTCAATAACTCGTGCACCCGCAGTAAGCATTCCATGAGCAGCATTTCTATCATTTACGGATAGACTAGGACGTTTACCCTTGTTAGGTAACACAAATTTTACTCCGGTTATTTTCAAGGTACACAACTCTCTGGCAATATCTAAATTCAACTGTACAATTACCATGTTGGTTTACCTTGGCACGTGCACCTCGTGCATTTTCAGATTTAACGTAAATGGCGGAAGCGCGTGTTTTTTTCTCGACAGTATCGATATGTATGTGTTTAGTAAGAGTAAAACAATTTGTGTTATCAATTTGAACACGATATTTGCAGTATTAAAGATTTCAGACGCAATTAAAAATAGTGACTAAACTTTTTCCATTCAGTATATTAATGACAGTTGTTGTGCAAAAAAAAAAAACGTATTAACAAATGGTTAACGAATATCATAGAAACTGATTGACATCGCTTTGTAGGATTTTTTTTATATTTTTCTTAAATTTTAAAATAATAAGTTCTCCTGAGCACGTGACTATTTTTTTAAAACAACGGTAGCCGGTCCTTCCGTATAATCGGTCAGGGATGTTGACTGTTGCACTGTAGATGTACCTGTTGGAAGTTGCTTTTTTAAACTTGCAATGGTCTGTTTGTTAATGTTTGTTATATACCGCGTCGGTTGTTTTGTGGGTTTGGCATTGTTACGTAACACAGACGGCGTTTAGCCCAAACTACACACAACACCGGTGATCTCCCCTTAATTGTGTTTCCCAAAAATATTGAACACTTTCGTTATAACAAATTTCTAATGTTTTGTGCGAATTTAAATTGTGAAAGTTATGAAAATGATGTAAAATGAGTTTTTCTGAAGTGGAATTAACATGACAGATAGGACGTGAAATCCTGAAAGGATTACAAATAAACACAGACATGGACAAAAAATGTATTACAGTGATTTCGAAAGGTCATGGCATAAGTGTTTTAACGGTTTAAAACTATCCCAAATATTGCATATGTGCAGTCATTGTATGCATACATGTGCAATCAACTTCACTAAAACAGTTTGGCATATTTTGCATATAATGATTTGTATAAAACCAGCTGCATGGAAACACATCTGATTATTGTTTACATTTGCTGGTGAGGATGTAGTCTTACTGAAGATAGACACTTTAAGCACTTTGGGAAACAAAGTTCTGTATCACACTGGCAGTTAAAAACCATCCAGGTTTACAAGTCTTAACAAGGTTAATAGTTTTTTTTTACTAGAATAGCTTAAACTAGCTTCCTAACTTATGTCTCGATGATATTTGTTTTTTTCAATATGACCACTTCAAACATGGATTGAAGAAATTGGTATTTTAAATTTTTAAATTATCTAGTTTTTGCCAGGTAACTATCGCAACAACAGGAAAAATTATGATGATCAGTTTGGATTAAACTTGAAAATTAACCATGTCAGACTTTATTTTTCTGCCTCAGGGATTTCAATAGATGCAGATTCTTGCATTTTGATGCAAGCAAATTTAATAGTTTTTTTCGACATTTGACCGTTCCTGATTTTGAGCTTGGGTTCTTTTGATGAAGGAATCATGGTCGAATATTGCAAGAATAAAGATAAATATTGTCTCTATTGCATTTTAATTATAAAATCAATACTTATTAGACCACTGAACATATATTTAAACAAAGTTAAAGCACTTTTATAAGTAGTTAAGTTCAAGTTGAAGATATAACTTGCAACTATTTGATTATGACCCCTTAAAAACTCTAAACAGGGACAAACAACCCCTGGTTTTCAAAAGCTATTGAAATCCGAAATCCCTGCACCTCTGAAGAGACTTTTCACGAGCAAAGAACAGTCACTGGCTCATAAGATGTGAAAAATTTGTGAATAAAAAACATATTTAAAAGAACATATTAAACTTAGTTAGGGGGTCAAAAGTGAAAAAAATCAAATATGCTTGCATCAACATGCAAGAATCTGCATCTTTTGAAATCCCTAAATGATATCTTCTAATAAAATAATTTTGTTAATAATTGGCATTGAAAGAACATAGATATTTATAAGCATTAACATAAACTTAGTTATAGTAACTGTAATAGCTTTATGATCTACATGTAGAGTAATTTCTAAAATTTTAGTTGAAGATGATAATATTCACTAAGAAAGATTGTTCATGTTATTCTAAGGGGCAAAACTAAAAGTATTCCATGTTTTTGTCTACTCTTTCCATGCAGCTTTTATTCCATGTGTGACAAGGTTAAACCATATCAACATGCATATCAGTTTTGGCTAATCAGAGTTTGTTAATGTTTAGATCTTTTAGGTACATGTACTTCCTGGTCAAGATTCGGAGAGTGTATATATAGATCAGATAGATGTGGTGCATGCATTAAAAGGGTCTAAATAGAGTTGATAGATAACAGTGGGGAAACGGTGTCTGTTAAAGGCTTTAGCTACTGAAATGAATATAAAGAGCCCTTTTATCTGATTTATAAGGTTGGACACTTCCTTACAATATGGTTACATTAACATAACTCTGGCTCCCTCTGACACATTCTTATACATGAAACCAGGAATCTTTATCAAAGGGATTGGAAACTATAGTGATAAGCATTAAAATACTGAAATATGATGTCGTGCTATCGATTTTCTTACGACGGCCTACCTGTACAAACGCGCTGTTTAAGTTAACCGAGCGCATAGCAAAGATAGTCAGAATTCGAAATACCCCAGTCATACAATTTAATTGATAGCGTCAACAATAATGTTTCGATTTTCTTCAAATTTTTCATTAAATCATCAAGAACTCTTTCTTCTTTCTAGTGATGTAAAGATTTATTTGGAAAACCGACATTAAATACGAAAAGTTTCGAGTTAAACACGGACATTCTACTTTTTTTCGGCTTTAAATTGTGGCAGCGGATATTTGTTCACCAACACCACATCTTACATTTTAATTGATAGCGTCACCGATAACTTCTCGATTTTCTTCAAATTTACATTAAATAATCAAGAACTGTTTCCTCTTATTAGTGATGTAAAAATTTATTTGGAAAACCGACATTAAATACGAAACATCAGGACATAATACATCCTTTAATTTTCTAGATTCGTGTCCTCATTCAAGTTTTTGGACGCCCTTGCAAGAAGCACCTAACGATGCCTTATTTCATTTCAAAACCCTCTCCATAAATGATGATTAACACACTTGAAAATAATATCTCCCTCTTCAGGGAGAATCACTTTATTCAATTCGACTATTGTCAATGCAAATGCAACCTTAGGTGTAGTGCAATTTCCGAACAAACGACATTTCTTTCTACACCTGACGCCATTTGCAAATAATATAACATATAGACGAATTTTAGAACTTTAATTTACTGTCTAGCGTTCGAAAATGAATGCACTATTATGATATACCTCATCAACAGACTGTATTTAACAAGATTGTTTGTAAATTGATCGCTTTTATCTTAATTAGTTGTTAAAAATCCAACATTAAAAGGCATCACTCGGCTCGTTGACGAACAAAAGAATCAAAAAGGTGTAACAAATAAATATTAAAATAACCGCTAAATATGCATTATTGCGGACAAATAAAGTAAAAATATGATAAAATGACACTTACCTTATGGCATCGCCACACTCCTCCCAATTCTATTCATCGATAAAATAAAAATCATCATATCTCAGTAATGACAAAATGCCATTCAATGAAACTTTGCACAAATGAAGGTATCTTTATTTTGCATACAGAAAGACAACTTAGAAAAGTAAAGAAACATAGCTAGACCTAAAAAATCCTTGAATTCTATTTACATAAATTCACAAAAACTAGGCGATGCAGAACATAACTTTAAATTCCCTCGTGAGCGCCAAAAAATGATACTGACAAGAAAATGTTGTGTACTTTGTAAAAAAACGTTCAACTATTAAAAGCGAAATCAGTGATTGTCATCCGTTTACGCGACCAGAAAATTGAAGGTCAAACACACTTTTACTAATATCTCGTAAAATTTACATAAGTAAATCATGAGGACACAATAAATTGTTGTCAGTATCATATTACTCATGTGGGCATTTAAAATGATGTTTCGTGTTCTTTAGTTTTTGTGAATTTATGTAAATAGAAGTTGAGAGTATTTTTAGATCCTGCTATTTTTCTTTACTTTTCTAATATGTCTTACCAACTGTAAAATAAAGATACATTAATAACATACACTTGTGCAAAGTTTCATTTAACAGAATTTTGCCGTTATTGAGATTTTGATAATTTTCTTTTTATCGATGAATAGAATAGAGTGTGTAAGGCCCTTAAAACTAAATCAACATGTTAACGCATAATTATCATGAAAAACAAAGATGCAGACAACAACAACCGATTTTTCCACTGGCTTCCATGCAAAACAAGATGGCGGACGGAAGGGGGTGTTCATATTCGATAAATTCCGGGCGTCCAATCCCTTTGATAAAGATTCCTGATGAAACCAAGATCAAATAGCCTTTCATGGGGTCCATGGGTATTTTGGGTCCCTGTGTGTTTACGTTGAAAGTGGAAATAATCAAGAGACATAGTACAAGGTAAAGAAATAAGCTTTAATAATATATGAAATTAATACAAGTTTGCTAACCCAAGAATTTCCATACAATATGACTAACACAAAAACTTTGTTGTGCCTCTTTCATTTACTAAATGACATTTATAAGGCTAATGGCATTGCTTTATGTTGTGATGTGTTGCTATAAAGCATGAATATAAACTTTTTTCTGGGATTATCTCCCCATTTTGTATTTGGAGATAAATGGTTAACCTGTTTCGGCAAGTTGGATATTTCTCAATTTCTACGAAGGGCATTGGCATGAAAGTTCTCACACTCACTTAACAGTGCATAGTTTATGACGCTTACAAGTTACAT